>OY720641.1:50596248-50746505 GCA_963169105.1 Ceriagrion tenellum | reverse complement strand
GTATGGCAGGGTTTGGGTTGGGGGGTTGGGACTTCGAATTGGAGATAGGTCGATTTTTTTTTCGGGTGTCACCCAATCCCAAACCGTCGCTCAAACCCTCCCTCTGTCGCGCGATACACCCTCCTCGTGGATAGACGGCCTCTAATGAATGCCAACTGTTGACGCACTGCGCTAAATAATTCAGTTAGGCTAGTAGGGCTCCCATTTGTGAAACCCGCCGTCGTGCGCACAGGTGGTACCACTTTTTTGTCTTATCGCGTTTTCCTTCCCCGAACTCCTGCACTTCCTCCTCGTTTTCTCCCCACGCACCTGCCATCTCGTTACTGGCAACCACAGTCCAGCAATATACTGTCCCGACAGCAGCTGCACGAGACTTGCCGCTCGGAGCTCACTGGCGCCTAGTGTTGGCGAACAAATAAAGTCTTATTTGAAATAGTTGCCAAAAAACTATCTCTAAACAGTCTCTGAGAATCTCACGAAGTATCATTTTATCTCTATTATGCAAGAGATGAGTTTAAATGCCGAAAAACTAAATCGTGTGATGAATTTTTTGTTTTTACTTTTATCGATAGATATTGCTAATATGAACGCGATCTTAAAGTTTCACGCAAATCTGTACTCCGACAAAATTTCCCATGCATCTCAAAGGTGTAAGTTGGATATTTTAAATATCCATGAGTCCCGCTTCTTATGAGCCCGTAGTTGCCATGAGCGTGTGAAGTAGGGATGCCGCATCGACTAAAAAACATCGAGTAGTCGATTTTTCGATCTTTATAGAAGTACTCACCGCTCACTCGATTATCATCGGATTATTTTACTGCTCGATGCTTTCGATGGCTCGGCCTAAAAATATCGAGTTTTCAGTTACATCAACGTCGATGTGGCATCCGTAGTGTGAAGTAATCGAGTGTCTGGCGCTCACACCGTGGGGGAACTTCCTGGGTTACGTAGTCGAATATTTTTATGACCGCGGAGGATTACTCACCGCGGCGTGTTTTTCGACGGGAACGCCCTAGATAATTTTAGAACTCCCCAAGGTGGCATATTGGCCTTGCCTGCCGAAAAGATGTGCAAACCGCCAAAAAGATATCAGCTTTCGAACGATACCAAAATTTCAGCTGCTCATCGCGCTAATTTTCCAGATGTTTGTAAAAAAAATTGAAGCCATATTACATGGGATAGCTTTACCCTGCGGAGTCTTGTTATTTAAATGTTTCGTGAGTAGCTTTACCTGTTTTATGTATTTTTTCTCGATTAATTTTTAAATTGAAATCAATTCTCCACGAATTAATTTTCTAAGTTCTGCAAGAAAACTTAGTCAAATAAAAGGCTGATATATGTAAATTTAGCTAAATAATGAGAAGCTCGACCATATTGAAGCAATTATTTGCGTTGCTAATGTATCCAAAAGTACTTGGTGTCGTTTCAACCGCCTAACTTGTAGAATAAAATTCTATCAATGTCTCCGTTATTACTACGGAAAAACCTCGATCAGACTGTGTTAAATACTAATGCTTAAACTGTCCTCTTCTCTGAATGTCTAATCATTTGACGACGTTAGGCAGACTTAAAATGAAGGTATTAGCACCTTTAGGAGTTCCATCTCTTGCATTCAAACACATTTTAGCCCACATTATTGCGAAGAAAAGCAAGTCATTTTGTTTCCACTTAATTTATTTAATGCTTCGACCATGGTTTCAACACGTATTGGCATACACAAAATGTTAGTGTACAGAAGAAAATGAATCAGAGTTTCAGGGGTGACTGGGTGTAAATGCTCAGTCGCCGTACGTGCAAAAAACTTAGTAATGCGTAAACTTCTTAGCCATTCGTTTTACTAAACTCATTTACCTCATGCACGGAGAGAGCTTCTGATGCCTGACCGTCGACGGACAAGCACTCAGTATTATGTGATAGTAGGTCTGATCTGGTCCCTGAGGTAGATGGAGAAGGCATTACGTCATCGAACTGCAGCCTGACAATCGAAAAATAACCATATTGAATATCCCACCTCTGTCATCACTCTCCTTTGGATAGTATGACAGAATGGACAAATTAGCGGATGTATGTCAAATTAGTGTTATGTTTATATTTTATATTATTATTGCATATTATTGCATTGTCTTCCGGTTCTGAGCTATGTTCAAAATTTCTAGTCTCTAGACCGTCGGGAAGTTAGTTTAAAATCGATTACAAAATGTATGAACTCGCCAAAGCGAGCGAATGAAAACGTGTTAAAAAATAGCCGGTATCTGTTTGAAATTCAAGGCTAGTAACTGACGAAACGTGTAATGGCTTCTTAGTTCTATGGATTCGACTCGATTTCGGAACCATCAAACTGAAGCCTGAAAACCGAAACTACAGCCATATTGTTTAACACTGCTCTCTCCTTACTTATCAATGGATATGACGACCTAATGGACGGATCAGCCGATGTGGAGCAAAAATATCAATCATTTGTTTTCAATTTAATGGAGTATGAAGGGAATTACGTCATCAAACTGAAGCCTGACAACCGAAATATCAGCCATATTGTATAATCCTGCTCTGTTCTTACATCCGTATGGATATCACGACGGAATGGACGAATTAGCGGCTGTGAAGCAAGAATATCAACCATCTGTTAAAAATTTAATGCCAGTGACTCTTGAAACGTATATTGGCTGATGAGTTCTATTGATTCTACTCGATTTTACCTCATTTCTCCCCGGGAATGCGGCTTATAATTAATTTTAATAAATATGCAATGTCTTTACGGAGAATACTTATGAAAGTGGTAAGTACATGCTAGTTTCTAGTTAGCTGTCGATGGAAAACATCGTAAAATTGCAAAATTAGTGCGTCAGCCCGTGTGCCCTGAAGGAAAATCGAGGTGGACAAATATAGCGGACAGATCACACCCACGTTACAGCTTCTAGCAATGGCCACCATAGCAAGCGCCCTCTTAATCTACCTCATTGATTCAAGTCGATAGCCTAGCTGTCGAAATGCGCCCTGATTCTCCGTTGCCCTTCCTTCCCTCAAGGGAATTATTTTGGTGGAAATGACCTCAAAACGTCAGTGCATCTGCCCAGTAGCTTTCAGAATCATTTCACTCAGCTCTTACCATTTCTGCGGTCTCCAACATGCTCGAGCCATCTAGCTGTCTCCAAGAGTTCCATCTAAAATATCTCGTCCTGCTCGCATTGCGTTCCGCGGGAAAAAAGCTTCTTCTTCCGGGAACCCGTCGCTCACAACCGGGGGATGTTATATTTGTCGTTTCCGAGGGAGGGTTCAGCCCGTTCTGTATTACGCTGTAGTCGCCATTCATTTTTTCGCTTTTTTCACCCTTATTTCCCTTTTTGGCCCTTTTTGTTTTCATTTTTCGCGTTTCAAAAACTTCTTCGTGCGCCCTAAAGCTGTAATAGCATTTTGCTGATTTTCTCGGCTTTGGGGTTGTTCGTGACGACTCAGTGCATGTAAGACTATGGGTTTCGTTTTGTTCGGGTTTTTAGGCCCTTTAACTTGCTTACTATGCTTTTATAGGGCGCTTTCGCTATTTGCGGCAACTTTCTTTCCCTCGGTCGAAAACCACGTTTGAGAGATAGACAATACGCCTCCCTCACGTTTATTTGTAAATGAAGGAATATGTCTGTAATAATATTCTGGAGGATTAGAATAAGTTTTGCTTCGCGTCGAGACACTAATTCGGATACGCATTCTCATCCGCGTGGCGAAGATGAAGAGATAATTTGCATTGGGGACTTTCAGCTCTGGTTTACTGGAGCTTGTTTAGAATGCTTTATGAACATATAAAATGTACTGAATACCAATGGCGCATAAGCCATAGCAATATAGCACTGTTAATATAGGTTGGGCTGTTGACCGGATACTCGGACAACACACTTTAGTTGGCATTGCTTTAACGCAGACTCCGAGGCAATGAATTCACTACAAGTTCCGAATGTGGCATGTGCTGATTTCAGTTCTGACCTAATGGCCGAGTGAATCAACTTTGGGCTCGTGTTCATGGTCAAGTCTTGAGTCGTTACTTGAGACTGCTTTTCGAAAGATCGTCATATGGCCAAGGATACTCTTATTAGAAGTATGTGATAGATATTAACTTTTGGCTAAAATTGTTACTTATATCCACTCGAATAAGTAATGTCTTTTTAGCACATTTGTTAATCATCTAAATATGGCGATTTCAGATACTGGGGACTAAAGTTTCTAGCAAACATAAATTCCTTATCTTTGATACTATAGTGAATGCAATTGTTTCAAAGAAACATCTTTAACATAAATGGCCGACATATTAGCAGTTTAATAATCTGGAAATAAGATGTCTTCATGAAGGCGGTCTTTGTTTAGATTTCTTATTTCAATAAGGCGATGGTCGTGGAGCTTTAGCATTAGCAAATGACTGAAGTATCAATCAATTACAATTGATTGTAATTTTGTTTGTGGCAAGACATGACTATCAAGCCATTTATGCTCGTTCTTAAAAATTAAGTGTATACTGACAATGTTCAACTTATTCAAAAACGTGAGATCGTATGATATGACTTCTATGAAACGAAAATCGGGGTGTGTATGATCATCTAATTAATACCTGATTTTGGAATTTGCTCAAAGTTACCTCTAGTTACGAGAGGCTGATTTTTTGTCTCTATAATTATACTTGTTGGTAAAGCTCAAAATTCTCTAAGATATGCTTGCTCATGCGTTGAAGATGGCGATAGTTCCAACAATACAAAGGTACGATCACGGTTGTTGTTAAATAGTACGCTCCGTTATCTGTATGTTTCATTTTCCCTCATGAAAGCGAAAACGTGGTCGTTATACTTTCAGTTTTTCTGGTGTTAAGAATCTCTCATTTTAATTAGTGGAATACGCTCTTAGGGCAGTAGTTGTTAGCAGTGCCTATCTAGAGCAGTTTGCTTTTTGGGTTACGTTAACGAGAAAGAAGATACCTTGTTCACGCCCCATGTGTCCCACAATGACACCAAAAAAAGTTCCATTATTCATTAACACTATTATGGCTACTTTTTCTTGGAAAATGCCCTTTACCCGTGCCTCGCCTGCCGTGCTTGTACCAAATAAGGGGTGCAATTGTGTGTGCTCTTGAAATGCATGGAGTGCCGCCCGCCGCGGAGTTACTTTCATGCAACGCAGTCACTTGGAAGTACCCATCTCCGTCGACAAAGCCGCGGAGGGTGGCGAGAAGGATTAAGCCCCTTTGATGTTCTCTCTGCTGTGCTGTCACAAATCCCAGGCTTCATATTACGTGATCTATTTACCCCCCTTCTGATCTCTTGACGCTTTCATTTTTTTTACTCTTTGAGCCTCTCTGCACTTTATGTGTTACTAGGGTACAACTTCCGGGAAAGTCGTGCCGCCAAATAATCTGCCCCGATTTGAAGTAAATGGTTGCGTTTTTCTCCGTTAAGAGGCCCCAATAGTTGCAGTCCATGATGTCTAAATAATTATCACCCTAAATTGACGAGATACCTCCATGTTTCGTGAGTGAACTTTGTGGAATTTTAGAGCTTTTGAAATTTAATAAAATTTGTTACTTCCACACTGGTTTATTGGTCTGTGTTACTAGGGTACTACTTACGGAAAAGTCGTGCCGCCAAATTATCTGCCCCAATTTGAAGTAAATAGTTGAATTTTTCTCCGTTTAGGGGTCGCAATAGTTACAGTCGGTGATGTCTAAATTATTTTCATTCTAACTAGACTCGATACTTCCATGTTTCGTGAGTTAACTTGTGGAATTTTGGAGTTTATTTTGAAAATAAACTTCGTTACTTCCTCACTGGTTTATTGGTATCAATGTCCGACCAGTTTCAATGCTTTCATGTCAATATTTAGAGGATACTACCAGTGGTTCACTGGTCATTTATTCAATATTTCTCGACTATGCCCTCTGGTCACCAATAGGGACATAATCCCTTCACTTAGCCGCCGCTAATGCTAAGGAAAAAATTGCTTTTATGAGTAGAAACGGAGCTTTATAAAACGAAATTGTTTCAAACAAAACTTCTAATGATATAATAAACTTTCAATAACGTGAGTATTTTATGCCAGGCTTTGATCCAAATCATGATAGTGTCACTTTCCCCGACTAAAATGATGCCTCTCGACGATGAATCATACGAGCATGCAGTCTGCTGGCGAGAAAATTAATTTCTTCTTAGATTCTTTTTGGGTGTTATCCCCCGTATAATTTTAAAAAAATGCAGAGGTCGCTGAAGGACGGTTGATAAGTAGCACTGAGTTTTAGGAAATTTCGGAATCTTATGCCAAGGTTCTTGTGCTTAAGTATTTGAATCAATATTTTATGTTAAAAATTAGAAATTACTTTCGATTTTCTTTCTCTGGACCCTTATTTCTTGTTCGCTACATCATTAATCTTTACATCTTTAAATTGATCTTTAAATTAATTTTGCTGAAGAAAGAACACATATAGTCATATAGTCACAAATGAGCATTAAAAACATTTCTTGTTGAATTCTGTGTGATTGATCTGGTCTCGAGCCTTAGGCATAAGATGTTCGAAATTAGTCTGTTATCTGTAAAGTGGTGACATTTAACTTTTTTGTAAGTTTGAAGCTTATTCAACTTCCTAAAACTGAAAATAATGAACGTTGCGGCAAAACGTTACAATTTTAGACCCATCTCTTAAGACAATGGATGTTAAATCATCCCGCCTAGCATTAATTGGTATCTCACATGATTGGTTACTCGTCTTAATGAATATCCCTTGTTTATTTACAATAGAGGGGGACCAAGCATTGCACGTTAAGCTATATGCATTAATTATTTATAAAAATGTTAAAGCGTATTTTAATAAATACAATTTTAAACTTTTGTGTATATTTAATGTTTAATAAAGTATGTAATTAACAATTATCGCGTCGTTTAGGAGGTTCCTTGTCGAAACTGAAGAAATAAAATAAATAAAAATGTGATGCGTGGCTGCGAGGCCAAACGGAAGTAACCGAACTAGCCGTCTATGCATTTCTTAAGGGAATTATGGCCCTTTTATTTCTGCATGAAACACATTTTCGCGCGGATATGGGACCTATATAAATCAATTCCTCGCGTCGCAAAACCTTGAAATTTCAACATGCTGGTCGACTGAATTTCAGGTTTTTGATAGCGCCCTTACATGAGCAGTTACTGTTCACTTCATAGTGTAGGACCAATTTATACCCAAGTTATCGTTGTCTTAAACTATGGAAGATTGACATTTTAAAACAAATCAGACCTGATGATGGCATAACAGTCGAAGCCAATTGCGAATTTGCTGATAAATAGTGGAAGTTACTTAGTTCGCTTATTTTGCGATTTACACTCAATACTCCGATATTTTGTCCACCATATGTAATCATTTCATATATTACCCCATTCGTGGGAGAATCATGAACTAAAGTTACGAATAAGAGATATTATCGTCGCCAAGCTGTACAATTGATTTCAAAAAGACATAAAGGTGTGAAGGAAGTCCCCTAAGTCACTCAGCGTGATAGAGGGTTAATATATATAATTCATCCTGTGTACACATAGAATTTTTGTAACGTTAGCTTACTTTATTAGATAGCTCTCTCCTGACTAATGACTTAGCTTAGCATTATTCTTCTCCTGTCATATTTTTTGGTCCGTGCATTTTGGCCATGGGAGCGTGAAGAGTAGGACCTTGAACTGTGAGATATATTGCATACCGTGTGTGGAATTACTGCGTGACACTTGTCGAGGAGGTCGTGAAGTGCACGGCGCTTCGAAGACGTTGAGGCTTGCTTTGTCACGGAAATTTCCGAGGGAAGTAGTACGTGAAAGTTGTAGCCGTTTGTGAACCCTCCGAGCACGCTAACGTTTTGGAATTAATTTGACCACAGCTCGTCCCTGGTGTCCTTGGCCTAAATTACCGACGCGGGCTCGTGCAGTTTGATGCGTTATCGATTGGAATATCGCGTGGCAATTGAAGAAGTTGAGACTGCCCCCCTTCTCTCTCTCTCGTTCACTTTTTCTTTTCGTGTCTTTCCGTTCTGCGCTGCTGCACGGAAAGGAAGAGACACGGATACTTGCTTGATATTGTTCGTGATACAACATGAAAATAAGCAAGACGAAGATAAAAATCCTAATATGCGGAAGAGAAGCTGAAGGTAGAAGTCACCCTGAGAAGAGAAAAATTAGAGCAAGTGGATTCCTCCACTTATATCAGAAGAACCATCTTGTGGGACGGAATAAGTACAACGGACATCTAGCGAGAGTAGCCCAAGCTAAGAATGAGGTCATGGGAAAAAGACTACTTCTGTGTTCAAAGAAGATAGGACTACAAACCATGAAGCAGTACGTGAAAAAATTTGTGTAGAGCGTGGCACTCTGTGGATCGGAGGCATGGACCATTGGGAAAGCTGACCAGAAAAGAATAGAATCCTTTGAAACCTGGTGCTATAGGAGGATGCTGGAGATACAATGGACGGACAAAATAAGAAATTATGCAGTGTACAGCAGAGAGGAAGAGGAGAGTACCATATGAAACACCATACAGAAAAGAAGAACCAGATGGATTGGATACACCCTGAGACACAGTAGGTTTGTTAAGAACATAATGGAAGATACAATCGAGGGAGGAGTCTCAGAGGAAGACCCAGGAATAAGTTCATGGACCAAATAAAGAGGAAAGTACTTACATAGGAAGAGATACGAAGAGGTAAGGGAACTAGTACTAGGTAGAGAAGGGTGGAGGGCTGCTGTCAACCAATAATAGGATTGAACGACCAATGGTTATGATAGTTGATGAGGAGAGGAAATCTCTTGAGGACTTTAGGAGAGGGCAGAATGAGTGGTTGGATAGAGTATTAGTGGTTATGATGTTTTTTTACATAGAGAGAGAGTCTTACCAATCATTGTAATTTTACACGGAAGGTGTACTCCTAAACACGATACATGTCTTTCACATTCTTGTAATGGCACCTATTAAAATCTAAGTATCATGCCGGTTATAAAAAACACGTAATTATGTACAGTTTTGTTAAGTATTGCAAACCAGAAATTTAGCAAATACTATGTTTCGTTAATTAATATGTTACCTAAGATGCGGTTGTTACTGTTTTGTGGACTTTGAGAATGAAAAGAAGTCTCTGTTATGATTAGCAGTTTATTGGAAAAATGGGAGATAAGAAAGTTCGTATTAATGACAAGAAGTGGTTTAATTTAAACAAACTTTCACCATATTTTTCATCAGATTTTCGTTTTAATATCGAATTCCACTCCGAAAACCCGTGTCATAACAAAGCTTTCGTTGTGACGAAAGTTTTAAATGGCAGCAAAGACCGTTGAAAGGAAATTGCGCTATTGAAAGAAATTTTCGGCTATAGAATGGAGCCGACGGCTGGGCTCTAATGCAAGAACGAAAATATTGCGCAGGCAAAGAGTTCACTTTGGAGTGTGAAAATTTTCATATGCGCTCTCATTAGTAATGTGTAGTAACACGTAGCCCTCTGAAACTTGTTGAATTTCGAAATAATTCCAATTCTTATTTACAAATTGTATGGCATAAATCCAGAAGGGAACGCTATGGACGACGATGACGTATCTTGATGACCTCAGATTGTCTCCTAAATGCGAAAATCGGACGAAGGGATCTACATCTACATGCTACCGTGCGAGATGCCGCTTGGGCGTGTGGCAGGGGGTGTTAGGACACCAATCGTGTAAAGATTCATAGGATAAGGTTAGAGAGGTGAAATGGTGGCGTGTATTATGGTAGTGTATTTAGTGGAGTTCAGGTTTTATTGTTTTTTTACCCATATGTTCGGCAAGGCATTCCTCTTCTTTTATCGCTTCTGTCAGACCGAGAGATCTAGTGAGGCGTCATGATAATATTTTGTGTCGCTCTGAAATACACCAGTTCTGGATTTCTCAAGCAACCTAGGCCTAGCGTGTAGCCTTCGAGTCTCTAGGGGCTCCCACTTTAATTCCTCTAAAAGTTGTGAGATACTCTGTGTTCTATTATGTACACTGCATGTATATGTATGTATTTAGGTGAAGAAGAAAGGGTGTGGACACTTTGCTAGACGAATCGTGCCGGAAGTATAGGAGTAACAGATGGATTTCCCAGTGACGCAGCGGCCACGTGAGTCGACGGAGGCATTCAAGGATCTTGCGCGAGGGGGAAGAAGAAATAAGCAAAGAAGTGCATCACTAGAAGTGACAAGATGTAGTGATAGTGAGACACTGGTTACCTGAAAGGAGAAAAAAGTCGTTATTCCTCAGCACCATTATCGATCATACTTAAGGCATAGCGAGACAGTTAAACACTCCGTTAGCGCACATACACTTCGTACTTCGACCTTTTCTTCTTCCAAATCGTAATACTTTTATATAACAGCCATTGCCCGTCCTACTTCAAATTAGAACCTTACACGCTCTCCCAGCCGCTGGGCAAGAACCAGAAAGCAGTGGGTACAACAACGCTAGGACAAACCTGAAACTAAGAAAGTGCGACGTCAACTAACGTGCTAACACCTAGCACGCGGGCTTATATGCTTCCCATGATCAGTATCACTAGTGCTTTTATTTCATCGATATCACAAAATATTAGTCCGTGCAGAACATTATATATGCGAGACATTTCAAGGGGTACGAGTAGGTAGTAATAGTGCCTCGTTCATAAAATGTCAAACTTTAAACCCCTTAGTGTCTTTTCGTTACGAGTAAACTGTTGCCGTCGCCATGTTTTCTCTCCTCTATTCTCTAATAGTCCTTTCCATGCCAACCTGCCCACTTATCCTTAATGACGCAAATAAAGTCGTCGGTCGCCCCATTACCGCTCTCCTTCCCCCTTCCTCATTTCCCATCGGGTAAACAGCCAGCGAAGGATTTAAGTGGAGAAATTAAGAATGAAGAGAGAAGAAATTTTAAGCAGTTTCTGTCGGCGATGCCACCTTCGCCAAACCTATTAGGAAAACGGGGACGTTATTATGTATTTGGCGATGTGGGGAGGAAAGGACCCATTATCTGGTTGCCGGCTGTAGTCGCTACGAAATCTTCCAGAATCCTTAGCTGGAGACTCAGTTAAGGTACTTTTTGTACCTTAAAGTGGCTTTAGCGAAATATCATTTCACCTAGAAATCAAAGAATTAAGTCTGTCTTAGTGAAAAATATCAGTCCCTTACTACACTACTTCTGAGTTTTATCCGAGATTTATCTGAGATATATGCCAAAAAATATCAGCTATATTACTTGGGAAATAGTACGAATACGCACTCCAAAGATACGTTATTTAAAAAATTAGGAATTTCTAACGCCTATATCTCGTCAAAAAACAGTAAGTGTAGTTTGTTTATTGTCGTTGCTATTTTTGATAATTAATCATATTGTCATCGCCGTGAGTTTTTCAGGATCACAAGAAACCTTCCGTTGGGAGGGAATTTCATACGTACCACGCGAAAAAAATGAGTCAAGTTAAAGATTTATGCAGTTGTTTTTATCTAATTACTTAGAATTTCAGACATATAAATGTATTTTATTGCGCCATTAATAATTCAATAGTCAATTCATGATTCCTACAGTTGCTGATATTAAAACGTATAATGCGAATATGGTCTTCCTATTGATTAGGAACTATCTTGCTCCAACTACCTTAAACGATCCGAGCATTCATTAGCTTCAAGCCCTGAACTGTGAGCTTCAACGGGGAATAAATATATGCTCTTATACATACATGCTTGCAAAATATATTTTTTCAAGCCCAAGTATTTTCGGTGTTCAAGTGAGGATATTTCTCTCCCCTCTTAAACTCCTTTTATCCGCGAGAACGCAAACAACCGCCGATATTCATCCGCTGCGCGAAAGAGGGCACAATTCCTTTCTCACTTCTGCCGAATTTCACGGAGCATTATTTTTTTCATCCCGTCCATTTGGGAAAAAGTGGGCGGAATCCCGGAAAAAATGCTTCGCAGTTGTGTTTGTTTATCCGTACATTGTGCGGTATCCGCTCTGATGTTCGTCAAAGGGGAGGGACAGGGGGGAGAGGGGGCGTGTCGCGGCGGCGTCTCTTGCCCGACTACTCTCCCGTCGACGCCCACCCCTCACCGCACCCACTCCATCTCTCTCCCCCGCTCTCTGAATCGGTTGAAGTGCACACAAAGATTTATCGCTGCTTCAGCCGCGCCTTCTTGTCTCCACTTCTATACCTCTTCCTTCCTTACAGTTGGCTCAAGCCCATCCAAGTTATCCCAAGCCCATCCCAACCGTTTTTATTACGTTCCCAACCGTTTACATTCGATATGCATCAATATATCTGCATAAAATCCTGAACACTGGGGCGTGTGACAGGGGGTGAGATGTCACCAACATGCATTACATTACACCCTATCAAAGTTAAGGTTACTACGACTCGTGATGCGTGAGTAAAAATCGGCTGGCTTTTGTCAAAAGACGGAATTTTACCAGCGTGCGCTACACTATAGGTATGGTACTAATGTTACAGTGATTGTTTTTGGTAATTATTTTTTCGCGACTGCACAAATGCTTAGAACTAAAAGCGTTCTTCTTCTAAGGTGAATCTGTCCACAGACAGGTTTCAGTTGAACTGAACCTTCCATGTCCGTCTATACTGTGCTACCTCCCTAAGCTCTTCGTAACTCCTTCCTTTCATAATCTCTGTCAACATATTATTTTATCATCTACCAGTGCTAGATAGGGAATAAATGATACGTGCTATTGGTTGTACATATCTGGTTGACTGCCTCAGGCTTAAAAATATGGAAATCTTTCTGCTAGGAATGAAATATGAAGCAAAAATGATGCAATTTCCACAGTTTATATGGTTTTTCATGAAAATGGTTTCTTGTCAAAGCAACATCGTCAGGTCAGGTGTTATTCTGGCACCCGATGATGTTGTTTTTCAACAAAACCGTGGTTAAATAGGGCAATATGATCGATAATTCAAGTCGAAAGTATTTGTAATAATTCCGATAATGTTGATATGGTCGACTCGATCGATTATCGATCGAGCCACATTTCTACGACTGGATTCTATAACAGGTAGCTACGGTAGATTGAGCAGTGGAAATGGAATGCTGAAGGCGGAGTTTGACGGGGAATGCTTGCTTAGTGGTGAAGAGGTGGAGTGAAAATTGGCTTCATGGATGCGATGAAGAGTGGTAGGACGCGGGCAGAGTTGAATGAAATCGTGTCAGGAGGAACAGTCTATCGTTTATTTGAATTTTATGTGGAGGTATTCATGCATGCAAGCAAATACTCATCACGCTGTTCCCTCTCAGGGTAGGCACAAACAAAAATGTTTTATTTCTGCTTATAGGACTGTAAAATTGACTCTAATCATTTTCTCCATACTGCCCTATTCTTGCATACCTATTTTTCTTCTGTAATCTTATTGCTCTGTTTTATGCGAGCTCTCCTTTTCTCATAACCCATTATATTCTTTCTCTCACAAATGTCTCCCACCACATTTATCCATGGGTCAAGCACTTCCTCTACACCATTTATTCCAATAGGTATAAATTATCTACTTAATTATCCATTATGTTTTATTATATTCTGTTTCTATCTATTTCATTCATTATCTGTTTCATTATTCGCATTAAATCCATACTCTTAACAGATGGGCGTGCATTAAACATGTTTTGTCCTTTTCGACGTAATTTTTTCTCAATCTAAAAATATATCGATATTTTGGCTACGTCTTATGATGATATTAATTCACCTGAATACTCCCTCGTGTCTCAATTCACCATTCCTTCCTTACCAACCCCGGACATGGTGTATTATGTTAACCCCTGCACTCACTGTCTTGAGTTTTCCTCTCTTTCATTCTGTTTTTCTCATTGTCCACGTTTCTTACCCATAGAGAACACCACTGCATATTGCCTCTTCAAAGTCGGTCAAAATATTTTCGGGGGAATTAAAAATTATGCTTTTTTGTTAAAAATATTGAAGATTATATCTAATTTCTAAGAACGATTTTTAAAACTTGAAGTATATATTTGGGTAATTAATATTAATGTTGGCATACCAAACATTATGCGTATGCTTGTCCTTCATCATGCTCTTCAGCCTCTGATTGTGTGAACACACTTTGAAATACACTGTTATATTTTATATTTACGGCAAACTGCATTTTTATATTTTCCATGTTGTGGTTTCGCACCAGCCAGCTATGTGTTAAATATGAACTGTGGCAACCCCATCAAAGGTTTTTCCTCAGGGGTGTCTTTGTTCCACTTACTGATGGTAAAAGTTTATGCGAATGTTTTTTATGAAAAAGTGGTTGAAGAAAATATATGAATACGTGAATAATGTTCTTTCATCCCACGATGTAGCCTCCTTGAAAATTCCCTTCTAGGCTTTATTCAACCTCTCTCCCTCTCTCTCACTGTCTGCCATTCGACCTCTTCTTCTTCGTTTCCCTATTCCCTTTTTTGTTCCCCCTCTCCCCTCGAGTCCCTTTACCCCTCTAACCTCTCGCTGTAGCTGCGCGCAGTCCGGGTGCAGATGCACCCTCGTTCGGTCAGGGGTCTTCCCCGCCCGCGCCTCCCCACCCCTACTTCAGGGCCGTCTACGGGGATCCCGTGGGTTGATGGGCGGGGGGTGGGGGACGGCGAGGGGAGGAAGCAGAGAGGTGGCGCCGACGAGTATCGATCCGGCGTATCGCTGTGATGGTGTTGGTGGGGTCGCCGCTCCCCTTAAAAACCCCCTCCTTGCACCTTCTCCCCCCCTCCTGCTTCCCTAAACCCGCACTCTCCCCTCTTCGTCACGCTTTCACTTCCCCTTTAAAAAGCAGAGGGGAAAGAACGGGGTGGAAAAAAAGAACAAAGGGTTAACAAAAAACAAGATTTTTCATTTTTTCCATTTTTTAATGCCAACCCCCTCTCTTATTTTCCCCCCCCCCTCCCCCTCTCCCCGAACTCCGTATCAGAAAGTGAATACCCTTTTACGCCCACGCCTTGTTGGTGGAGAAAAAAAGGCCCCTCTTTTCTCATCGTCCCCTCTTGATCTTTCCTTCTCATATACTTTTCTCGGAATAGCCCTTGCCGAAGGAGCGTATGTGCCGAGATTAGGGAATTTATGAGCGGCGCTTACTTAAAGTAATAGCGGGTAGAAAATATTTATGAAGGCTTCCAACATGCTTTAGCATGTTATGGCTCAGAAACGTGGTCAACAGGAAGAAGCGTTTGCTAAGAGAGGTGAACACTGCCTCGTAACCATTTCGCTTCCCTCATAATCGCGGATGGGGAAATAATCCGAGTGGGATTGAGGAACGAGGAATTAAGCACGAGAAACCGTTTTTCAATGTTTTTTATTCCACACCTCCATTAAAATCCCCTTCCCGCAGCACTATATCAGAACTTGATTACCATTTTACACCAACGCCTTGATGGTGAAGAAATAAGAGGTCGTCTTTTCTCAGCATCGTCTTATTTTGGATTACTTTTGTCTCTCATAATCTGTTCTCAGAATGACTCTTGCCGGTGACGCCTATGTTCTGGAATTGTGGAAGATATGAGGTGCACTTTCATAAAGTAATACAGTCAAACCCCCTTGACGAATACCTCCAAACAGCGGACACCCCCAAAAAACTGATAGTTTTTCAATCCCCGGCAGGAGGACATGGAAAGATGTGGAAATAATAACCCCAGATAGCAAACACCCTCAAAAACGGACGCGGACAACAGAAAAGAAACATTTTTCCTTCAACTACCTCCATTAACGGACACTCGCGACGAGCTATTCTGTAAAAATGTCTCCTCTCCTGAAGAGAAAACCTGAAATAAATAGATATGTGTTGTCTCTTTTCCAGGAGCCACATTTTCGAGTGTTGTTTTGATAGTGACGTGATAGTAGCCGCTCTATGAATAAAAAATGTATAAAAATTTCAATCCGTATTTATTGTTGGGATGTGTAATTTTTCAACATTAAGACTTAAAAGATAAATGAAATATATTTACGCCTTCATATTTTAATATACCGGCTCAGTAACTGTATCGGGAAGCGGGTCGTAATTTCGGTCCCCTCTGAGTATCGGACATCCCTCAATAGCGGACGATTCTTCCGGACTCAAAGGTGTCCGCTATTGTGAGGTTTGACTGTAACGCGTAGAAAGTTTAATGAACACAGTATTTCGCGTATTGCGTGTTGTGATTCAGAAACGTGGTAAACGGAAAGAAGCCTTTTCGGAGAAAAGGGAACGCTTCTCCATCGCTTTTTCTCTTCCTCTTTAACTGCAGAAGGGAAAGAATTGGGTTGAAAAAAAATAATAAGGGAATGGTGGCCCTAGATTTTTTTACCAGGTTTTTATACATCCCTATCATGAGGTCCTCATTCCCAATGCCGTTACAGGACGTGAAAACCCTTGTACTCACAAGCCTTGAAGGTGGAGAAAAAGAGTCCGTCTTTGCTCATCGATCCCTCTCTATCTTTTTTCATTTCCTCTCTCTCGTTTTGTTTTCAGAAAAGCTCTAGCCGAAGAAGCATATATACTGAGATCATGGATTTTATGAGAATTGCTTGTAGTGGTGCTCTTATAACCAAAAGCGTCAAGAGAAAATTAGCGATGAGTACTTAGAGTGCGCTATTATGTTGCTCAAAAACTTGGATCAACCGCAAGGCGCGTGTAATAAGCGAGGGGAATCAACAATAGGTACGCCAAGTTACAGCGTGACTTATAGATAAGAGAAAACTCGTCTATACAGCGCAGCATTGAGTGGCTCATACGCATCGCCTGCTTGAAAAAAAGCGAAAATTCGTAGAGTATTTGGAGGTGTAGCGTCCAAGATACAAGGGAAAGAATCGACGTATAATTAAAAGCGTTTATTAAATGAAAGAATTTGATGAGAAGTAAACATAATTTTCAACTTGAAGAAAAGATCAGTGGAGACTTGGAATATCTCGTCAGGTGACTTGGAAACTTGATCTATGGTGAAGGAAGATGAGCGTTAATTGGTTTATTTTATGATGTGGTTTGAAGGAAGTTGAGAACAAATGGGTAGAGATGAAGAAGAATGGAAAGGTATTGTGTATGGTGGAAGAAGAAAGATATGTAGCATGTACTCGGGGGGTTGAGAAGAAATGCCTGGTTGGTATAATGAAGTGTTATGGAGGCTGTAAAAGCGAGGGGCAGAAGCTAGGATCTGCTTTGGGATAGAATTTTGGACCCTGGTCATAAAGATTTAACCGAAAAAATTAATAAAATAAAATTATATGCTGCGCGCTTCGTTTAAAACTGCTACGAGCGATTATATAGTGTCTCACAGCTTTTCCCGGAATTAAGGTGGGAGCCCCTAGAGCCTCGGATGCTACACGCTAGGCTTACGTTTCTTGCGAAATTCAGGACCAGTGTGTTTCAGAGCGACACACAGAATTTTATCGTGAATCTACAGAAGCGATTAAATAAGAGAGATACGTTGCCGAACAGATAGGTACAAAAACTCGTTCTTTCCACGCACAAGCGGTCACAATAAAAACTGAGCTCCTATTAATACACTCCCATCATACACGTCACCATTTCACCTTCCAAAGCCTTATCCCATTACACGGCTGACCTAACGCTCCCTGCCACACGCCCATGCGGCAGCTCTCAGGGTAGTATGTAGATGTAGATGAGCAAGAGAGAAATAAGCAAAAGAAGGGTAGGAGGCACCGCCAAGAAAGGCTGTACATAAGAAGAGTTTACAACGGGGATAATATAGAACGTTCGTAAGTTATGACTGCTGACGGAATCAGATCAGAACGGGCCAATGCTTTTTTATGCCGGGGAAGTAACTAATGCCCGTATTCTTAGGGGTTACCAGGGTATCCCCTAGCCAGGTATCAGCTAGGGGCCCCCTACGCTGAGCTATTCATAAACCTTACCTGGGTAACACCCAGCTAGGGGACGCCTGGGTAAGAGGTTTGGCAGCAATCCCGCGGAAATAACCTACTTACGAACGGTTCCGCTGAATGGTTATCAATGTTTTCGATGCTCATTTTCCACCGTAACCAAGCACGCTATAAACAATAATATACTACACTGTTTCACATGTTCATGAAAAATGATTGAAGGAATATGAGAGAATATTTACAATATTACTTACCTAAATATTTATGTAATGTGAATTGTGAGGAATATGAGGGTGGTTCAATTAGTACCCGTGTTTGTAAACAAGGCGTTACTGTGGAAAGTTGTTGATATTATCTTGTTAGCATTAGCCATTAGCTCAGTAGTATCAATTCGTCCCACGTGTGGGCAGCAGTACTGCGTTATGGGATCTTTGGGTAATCTTCATGCTTTACCCAGGAAATCGACGGCCTGGGGGAGGGTTAGGGGATGGCAGTCCCCTGGGTAACGACTATGAATACCATTTCTGAGCCAAGGGGTCCCCCCACTCCTGTGGGACACCCAGGCAACAACTATGAATACAACCCTAAGTCGGTGTAAGGAATATGGAATCGAAAACAATATGTTATCGACGTTGGAAACGATAGGATAAGATGATGTTCATCGGAAGTGAAAAACTGACTTAAATTCTCGCTAGTTTCTATTTTTCTTCTCATACTTCTTCCTTCTAAACCGGTCTCAAATTAGTGTAAGAATATTTTACGAAGAGTCAGTTATAGTTGAGTGGTACTCGTTAAGTAGAGGCGCCAAAAAAAGAGGCGCGTTGTGTGTCTCCAAGCCCGGGTTGAGCATATGTAATAGGTTTATCGTCTAACGGCCGGTTGCAAGAACATTTAGTAATGGAGTAAATAGTTATGAGATCCATAGAGTTATACATCTCATTAAAATATTCCGGTTGCAGGAACACATTTACTTGTTGCATAACTTATTTACCAGTAGTCAATAGCATCGAATATTCGATCTAATCTTCTACCGCCGGATAAAATCGATGAAAGTTATGCTCCTGAATAATTGCTAATGCACATAATAATTAGTCAGTTAGATTTAATTAGCTGGTAATTTGTGTCAAAACAACTCTTTTATCAAGTAATCAAGTCTCCAAGTGGTTCATTCCGCATCCGCCATCTTGGCGAACTCATAACAACACACCATAAGTTATGAAACTAATACATTTATCGAATGTTTTTACAACACTTATTGAATGGTTGCCATGGCTTATGGGTACTATAACTTAATAGAATACGTATGTGTCGTTCTTGCAACTGGCCGTTAAATATTCAGAAAAGAATGGGTGTGAAATGGTTTGCAAAGTTTTAATCTGAGTGCCGCTTACTAATAACATTTTTTTTTAACTAAGATGATCTATCGCTTGTGGACCTCCTTTCTTTCGCCATTATTTTCTCCAACTCACCTCAGATATTTGTTTGATTGTGTCTTAGTTATAATTTCTTTCAGATTACCCACTTACACTTCGGATTTTTCATCTCTACTCATAAATACGCATGTTTTACACTCCCTTCCTCGATTGGGTGTTTTCCATGTGTGAGATTTGTAGTTAGGGACTAGAGTGGAATCCTTATCATTTTCCCAATTCAGGTTTTTTCTTTCTTTTTTTGGTCAATATTGTATCTGTCATCCCGATTAATTTATATATTGAATAATATTAATGGCGTGCAGATATTTTGGAAATGCAAATCCGTGTTTTCTTACTGTAAATATTTGCCCTGCCAAAGTTGGAACTTCTCATTCGGTGAACGTGCAGCTATTCATTTATTGCCTAAACATTTTGTGATTCCTTTTTGGTTATTCATTATTTATTTCTTAGCCTTATGACTACTAGTTTATAGCAACTGGGGACTCTTTATTGTCTCAATCTCGTGCCACTTAATTAAGTAATTTATCTAATATTAGGTGCTCGGAGCTATTTTTATTTTTGATGTGCAGATTTGCGTGAAACTTTGCATAATTGTTCCCACGAGTGATGTTAATTGATTAAGTTTTGAAAAAGATAAAAGCTTCTCAGTTTTTTTCAACTTCACCTCAGCAGGCTATTTTTACCACCGCTTGAAAGAAAGTTCAGAGAGTATTGCCCACGCCGCATATTCAAGAGAATGTCTGATATTAATTCTTAAAATGTTAGAAGCAGAGTTTTGATCTACTTGCATCTGTCGTTAATCATCCTGTCGTAATTGGATCGACAATTCACGCATTATTACTGAACTGCTACGTTGGTGCTCCAATGTTCATTTTTGTAAGCCAGTGCTCTTTCTTGGAATTCGTTCTGTTTTTTCTTCAGACTATGATTATTGCCTTTTAATTCAATCTGAGCACGGCTCGTTGACTCAGAAGAAAACTGTTCGCAATTAGTTCTTTTCGTATCGGTTATACACAACAGATGTCAATTTAGCAAAATATTCTCTTCTGGCCGTCTTCCAGTCAACGCCGAAAGTTCATGTTTCTGCTTGTGTGAAATCGTGGCACTCACGTTCAGGAATATCGTTTAATGAATATGAATATGATATGAATTTTCGCCAAAAATTTCCTTGGGACCAGGGTATATAACGACATTTGTGTCGTCAGACTTTGCCTAATCTTGATCCTATTGAGTGGAAGAGACTGCTCATTCATACTTCTCATGTTTTTTCTCTGTCCACTTCTCTCATTCTCTCTCTTTCATCTCTTTTGCATTCAGGTGGCTGTTTACCAATGCTTACCTCATACCTCTCACTTCTTTTTAAATATGATAGAGTTTAGGGAAGATTCCCTCCCTCCCAAAAATTTTTTGGGACCAAACTTGCTCTTTCTTCCTTCGCCCTTTGGCTCATACGAGAATTATTTCCGCTCCGACCGTCGTCTGATGTTTCTTAGCATCCCCTTATCTAATCTAGTTTGAAATGAGGCTGGATCTCATCTCTACTAATCAATAAAAATGGAGTGGTGTCAGTCTATCCGTGATAAAATATTTGTACTTTACTCCTCGAGAACAATTTATTGGGTGAGCTGAAACGTTCTAGTATTCAGGCATATATTATAAAGAGTGCTATAGGACTCTCGGAATGTCTAAAATTAATCATCAATGGGTGGATTTCCCCCCCGCAGTCCATAAAACCGTATTATTTCAGTTAACAATCTTCCTGATGTCGAATAGAATATTCATATTTGAGTTTTTTTTATCGGTCTTCAGTTTTGATACTTGATACCAAAACTTTCATCAAAACTGCTTTTAAGTTGTTTACAGAATAGCATCCGTTTTGAATGCGTTCTAACTGCGCACAGTGGTTCCTCGACCATGCATTGTTGGACAAAAGTCTGGAAATGATTGAATTTTAGGGTATTTCCATTTATAAGGATTTCGTCATACAAGAATTCGAATGTTATTAGTTTTCGGCACTTAATTAATCGATTGCGGATAATTTTTTTAGGTGTTTTAAATTAGCATAATAGCTGGAAAGCCATTTTACGCGTTCAGGGTTTTTTGGGAGCCCAGATCATTGACAATGCTAACTGTAAAATGAATTTGGAGGTAAATTATTTGAAGTGGGTTTCAATGCATTTCTATTATAGAAAAAAATACAAAATAAGTTTAATGACATTTAAGATGGTCAATTTGGTCGAAGATAGTGATGGTCAAAGCTTAATTTTTATAAATATTACAAATTGATATCACAAGTTATTCACTGCAAATATTTTTATTTTAATAACTTTCAAATCTTGATTCAACTAAGAATATGTGTTTCCAAATGAAAGAATGTTCATTTATTAATATTATGTTTGTAAATCTGGAGTTTTATTTAAATGATCTACATTATTTTTTCGTCATCATTGCTATCAACTTTAGCTTACATTTCAAACACGTAAGAGTCACCGTTTGGAGGCTGTAGTAGCATTAGTACCGCCTTAGGTAGGCTTCCAGCTTTTCTTGTCGGCGTTTTTCGTAAGTTCGATATTAATGGATCCGATGATAAAAGGAGCGTGTGCAGTACATTCTCTTTGCATGATTTTCTAGATATTTTTGGGTTTGAACTTTCTGTATCGCCTGCAGTATTTATTTCGAGCCACTTGTGGTTCTTCTGAAAATTGTCCGATTTGAAGAGGTAAAGCTTTATTTGTGTCAGATCCATGAATAAGCATTTTATTGAGCGAGGCTGGCATATTATATCACCTACATAAGAAGCATATCGACCACTTCCAAAGAATAATCTTCCAAACTATAAGCTTGTCAGCGTTATGCAATGTATTTTCAGTTTTTCAAACAAAATGAGAGAATAAACACACCTACGTGGGTCTATGCGGTAAACGTAATGTCTCCTGTTTCTCATTGACTAGTAACTAGTGATGAATTAGTGAGTATAACGCATCATATTGCTACTAAAACTTGTGGAAAAGTGCGATTGTTGTGTTCATTATTACGAACTTCCACTACACTATGCCTAAATCAGTTGAAATTAATTGAGAGGCGTTGCCATAAATAAATTCCAGTTGCTAATAAACAGTTTTGAACAACAATGGTGGTGATTTTGACAACAATGGTCTCATTCGCTTCATTATTTAATTTGCCAATTATTTGGTTTAATAAAATAAGTCTGCTGTCATTTGCCTTCCTGTGAAATGAACGTGTAATGGAAACGAAAGTCAGCGATTTAGCCCGTTTTGGCGTAATGCCATTATATTTTGCTGTTTCATACTAAGAGGCGCAGCTAAATATTTTTCCGTTTACCAAAGGAAGTAATGACGAACATTTTTCACTTATTCGGAACACCCTGTTCTACAAAGGATTTTTTATAGCTCCACTCTAAATAATTTTTTACCTTGTGAATAACAACTTTAAATGACGTATCTAGGGTAATAATTGTTGAGAAAGAATTATAATAACCACATCTTGGAATAGATTAGACCTCTAATAATACAATGAACCCCATTTCACTGCTGCCTGTTCATCTTCTACTGTCAAGAAATCATCAAATTTTAAGTCTCATAAAATATTTAATTTCGTTCATTTCTGCTTTCCGCTCTTTCAGATGTCCGTTCCCTGTTATAAGCAGATATTTCGGAATTAATCTGTCAGTTAATAGTTCTTTGATATTATGGCAATGCATAGGTATTAGGATGACTGATTGAAAGAAAAATAAGAAAATCACTATTGTCCATGAAAACGGGGTCTAGGAACCACTGTGCTGCGCCACTAGCGGCTTACCACTAAATTGTGAGACGGCGAACGGCTTCAAACAGTACGGTATCTAAGATAAGACAAAAATGTTGCCCAGTTTAGTGTTCGGCTTAGAAATCTCTATTTTTTTTGCCAATTCGCTTATAAGAGTTAATTTAGAGGATGATATTTTTATCCCAGGCTATACGATCAGAATTTTCTTCCCCCTGTGAAATTTCAACGATCGCTTTCTGTTTGTTCGATATAAACGCATGACTTAAAAAAACACAACGTACTCCAAGGCCAATTTACATTGGACATGCAGACTTAGATTGATTGATCGTCTTTTATGTGTGAGGTAAGATTCAGATGACAACGACGATTGCAGCCTGCACTTGAGCTACATAACGTTCGTAATTCGTTGCTTTATGCGTTGCATTAACGGATTTTAATTACGAATAATTACGTAGTTACGTTCTTATACCCTATGTAATTCTGCTGTAAGCTCCGTTATTTTCGTAAGTCGTAATTTTTCGTTCAATGAGGACCTCCCTTCAGTTACGTCAAGTTCTTAAGTCATTGTTAATATCCAAGTGACTGATATGCAAGTGACTATGATAAGTGAAGTGATTCATAATATCCAAGAATATCTTGGGAGTCTATCAAAGTTTTAAACAATGTATCATTAATTAATGTACAACAATACCGCTTTTGTAAATCTTAAGCATAATAATCAGTCTGTTTAGGGTGGATTATATTTTGATTTGTAAAAGCATTGCAGCAAAATTGACACATTTCCCTTAACAACGAAGGAAAGCATCGAAGCAATACCTCTTCAAATAAAAGAATATATAGCAGTTAATTTTTTTAGGGAAAGATATCGTCTGCTCTTAGAACTTGGAGCTAATTTGGATATTTTTTTAAAAATATTTTATCTGGGCGAGTGTCGTCCGTTTTCAGTTAGAACTAACATGGTCAAATTTGTAATGGCCCAATCAAGAGCGTTTCCCAACATAGAAACCTAACTGATGCAAGGGGGATGTGATTTACGCTGTTGATTACAGTGCACTCAGGTGATTTGGTTACGGAAAATACATGGCTTATTGCACAAATGTGAATGGGGAAAAGAAAATTTTTTATGCCGCTAAAATAATAACATACCTTATGCTCTTCTGTTTCGTTCTTTTATTTAGTGTCACCTAGCCTTATTCTTTCTCTTCTGCAGCCTCCACCCCTCGTGAACCCCCTTTCTACTCCCATCCTAGTCATCCACTTCCTCCACCCGCTCTCTTCGTTTCCCCTCCCACTGGCACAAATTTGAATTGAGATGGGCATTAATTCGGTTACGGCACGGCGCCCGTCGTCGCGTCGCTTCCATGCCTCTTGGGGAGTGGAGTGAGGAATGCAATAGGACAATATATCGAGTGCGAGTCGAATCTGTTTTCGTATCGACCCGAGTGACTTTGAATGGTCGAAGGAGTCGACGCGTAGACGTTCCGCATTTTGGTCGGTACCCCAATGTCGAATATCCTTTTGCCATTTGAACGAGCTGAAAACTTTTTGCATGCGTGTTTCATTTGATATTTCCATTTGTTGAATCATGTAGTAATTCCACGAAATATTAACTCTCTATGGACGAAATTGTGAAACATCAGTATGAAAAGATAATGCTTCTCGATTCGTTTTTTTAAAGTGCTGTTTAAGCATTTCAAAAAATCCAATTTATTTTAAAATAACATTTATTTTGAAATGTGACGTTTTTGTATTGTATATATTTAATTTAATATAGTACTTTACATAATTATATTTACACAAGGTATACTTCAACATTACCTTCACAACGTACCTCTGTTTAAACTTTCCCAATTTTTTTCTTTTTATGACAGCTGAAACTATTTATTCCACCAGGCACAGATGAATAGCGTCACACATTCGTCTATTCGAATTGTTTCTCAAATGTCGAAAGAGACGCAACTTTCCACGCACTCAATCCGAAGCGTTACAATTCTGTCTAGCGCAGCAACTAAATGGAAAAGCCTCTTAGAAAGCAGATATTTCAATGACTTTGAAACGTAACAAATATGACTCCCTCGTCCATAGAGGGTTATGACACACATGTCGTGTGAACGTTGTGAATGAAAGGCATAGACCGAGGAAGGGGTGGTTGAATGTGGTGGAAGGAACTCGAGGGTGGAATGAAAAAGAGATTAGAATAGAATTTTTTATTTACCTCCAACTACAGAAAATTACATTAAAAAATACTAAAACATATCAACGGAGGAGTCAGATGGGCTGAAAGTTCAAGGCCTGAATTGAGCCACCATCACTATTCAACATGTTCCCTTAACAGTAGAATAAACACAAAAAAACACTTGAAGATTTGAAAAACATACGACATTTTCATTTGACTGAAAATTTCTTTGTACGTTTTACAACATTTTAATTTGCATTTGGCTAGCTGTGATATAAAACTCTTTCTTTAGCAGAAAAGAATCAAAAAAGATTCGACGTTTCTATAAGACAATAGCCATACTTTGACCAAATTCCGAAATGTTTTAACAGATTTGCATCTTTTTATTATTTTTGGCAAGGAATTTAATGTTTTAGGTCCCATGTACAGGAACAATTTTTTGTACAAGGTTATTCTTGGTTTGGGAAGAATATAATCTAAGTAGCTCATATGCCGCTAAAATAAGGTATTCGGAAATTTTTGCGCCTTATATATTTGGGTTAAATAAAGCAAAAGCGGCGAGCAATAAGAGAGCTGTGAAGAGGAAATTATAAAATCAAGAGTCAGAAATACCGGCATCTCGGCGAGAATTTAAGTTTCTTATTTTGCCTTCCTCGGAAGGGGACATTGCGTCGAGGCGTGGTATGTATACATGAAAATTAATTAATTAATTAATCCCTCGTAAATATCTTAAGAGTCTCTCTCAATCGCTTTCTGAGAATCTAAGAATCTCTTTCAATGTTTTAAACAATGTATTTCTAATTTATGTACCATAATACCGCCTTTGACTATCTTAAGCACAATAGTCAATCCGTCTAGAGTGGATTATTCTTTGATTTCTAATTGCAGTGCAGCAAAAGTGACAAATTTCCATTACCAAGGAAGGAAAGCATCGAAGCAATACCTCTTCAAAGAGATGAATCATTAGCAGTTAGTTTTTTTCGGGGGAGAGATATCGTTCGCTCTAGGAACTTGGAGACAATGGGAATATTTTTTTAAATATATCATTTGGTTGAGTGTCGTCAATCACCTCGTGCCAATCATACGCGTTTCCCAATGTAGAAACCTATCTAATCCACTAGGAGTGTAATGTGCATGGTGGTTAGTAGTGAACTCGGGTGATTTGGTGCCAACAGATCAATGGCGTATGGCACAAATGTGAATAGCGAAAAGAATAATTTATATTCTTAATTCGTTAAATCATTAAAATAAGGAATTTGTAAATTTCTTCGCCTTCTACATTGGGGTTAAATGACTATACCGACTCTCCGCGGTTGTTAAGAGGTCTGCTAATATGCTTCGAACAGGAATTCAAAAGGATTGTATTTTTATCCTTTTTTTAATTATCAATATTTTCTTCCTCTCGTTGAGTTTCGATGAGTGCCTTCCGCGAGTAACTTAATGCTATATGTTATGCTATTTGGTCAGTAACATTGATATGGTGGCCTTAGCAATAGGAATGATTGTGTGATTAATGACCGTCCGTTATTCTGTCTTATCTCAATGTGATGTAATAATCGATTATTTAATAGTGTGATCAATTTCGTCTTAACTAATCCCCGTAATGGGGTAATGAACGCTCGAGTAATGATAAAGTCGATAATTATTGTCGGCATAAAGGCTTTCCATTATGGCTGGCAGTCAGAATATCATACCGCGTGGTGAATTGGAGAGAACTTGTGAAGAAATATCTCTCAGTGGAAATCAACAGCAGGGAGGAGTAGCGATGGTCCATTTAATCCTGACCTGACTGGTTATAGGTGCACCAAAGAATAATGAGGCGGTAACATGGATGATACCTGCGATACGGCGGTGTCGAAGACATGGAGATTCTGTGGAGATGGATGATTGCGTCTCTATGTATCTTTTGTCAGCATGGGAATAAGAATTATGCGGCAGTTTTTAATCCACATACGCATTGTTGCCGATGATATTCTAGTTATCCCATTATTATCACCTCTTGAATATTGCTCTTACATCGAAATATTGGAGTTACGGAATGAAAAAAGGATGTAGTTACCATTAGAAAACAGTGGAGAGAAGTATGCGTGGGGGCGTGGCTTAGTAGTTATCAGTACCTATGGATTTGAACAGACTCAGAGGCTACACGCTAGGCTTAGTTTGCTTGAGAAATTCAGAAGAAAGGTGTGTGGTCTTGTCCTCTCCCTTTCCTCCACTGTCCCTCCCCTCCTTTTTTTCTATCCCCTTCCGTCCTCCCTTCCCTCTTAGTTCTCAATCCTCCTTTGAAAACGACACACGGCTGTCAAAATATTAGGAACCTAATTATGTTTTTTCGCCTGTGAAGCTGTTCTCTTGTCTGCCTCCCTGTGGCATTTTTATATTTATCCGTAGTCACACGAGTGATCTTCCTTGAAGTTATATGTACATATATAATTGTTTAAAATCCTACTACCGCTGATGAAATGGGCTACCGATTAAAAACCAAAATTAAGGCACAAAATATGCAGATTATTCCACGAATACATTTTTTATGACCGCATTTGTCCTGCCGCACCAGCCTTAGGAGCCGACTGTAGCGCCATTTGCTTTACTACCGCATTTCGACTACATTTACGGCAGAAATTTGCTTATAACTCAAAAAAATTGGTGGGATGATTCCTGTGTTTTATTTTTATTCAGTTTGCCCCAACTTTCCGCTTCTTATAAACAGTGTTAAGGAAAAGCATTAACATGCTTTCTCGTTCAAATTAGTATTTTTATGTAGTAATGTGAGCTATCTCCATAAGAGCCTTTGTTGAAATCTCCTCTTTCAAGACGAAATTTTTGTAAATATATCTTGGAAACATTATTTTATTTTCATCTCAGTTTATAAATCACACTTGAAAGATTCTGTATTCAAGTTTTCAGAGAATCTGGAATAAGTGACTCTTAGACTGGGGCCATCTTATCTGCTTTTTGTGTGCCGATGGTTTGAAAATCTCGTATCAAATTCACTAAAGGATATGAATACTGCCCTCTAGCTTCGGTTGTTCGTCATATTCTATTCTCTACCGCCCCCCGTCCCTCCTTTCTTATTCTAGTTTATCAGTTAATTAATCTAAATTTATTAAAGGAATATCGCTCAGTGTATCGCATCGCTTTCTCTTCGATCTTCCTCCATTATTGTTCTCGTTAAATGCCTGTCGTTGTTTTTCCTCATTCATGATCAATTTTCGTCACCGCCCTTGCCTTAAGCGTCTCTCGTCAATGTTCGCGTAAAAAAATCGTCGCCTTGTTTGCGCGTCGAATTAAATTTCGAGCGCCTGTTTCATTTCGTCCCTCGCGCCCCCTCGTAAAAGTGAGAAGCGATGAAAATTTTATGCTCGCACGACAGTACGACGCCGAATATTGTGCGAGCGCGCTTTATCTCCCTTCTTCTGATCGCTCTCTCTTCGCTTCGCGGCCGGATCAAAGGAAAACCAAACGGTTATTACGTTTTCACCTTTTCTTTTCCTAGCTTTTGTCGCTACTTTCCCCATTGCTTTGTCGAAAGTAGGAATTGTCAAATTCCGTAATGGTGGCTTTTCACATGGAGATTACTCTTGTGGGGGAATCGGGTTGGTGTAGTGGTAGAGTACTAGCTTACTATGCAGCCGGCCAGGGTTCAAATCCCTGCAAAGGAGGATGTTTTTCAGAGGAAACCCGATCCCTACTCGGGTGTCTTGTGAAGCGCTCTCCAAGTGCAGTACTCCGTCTGTCGGATGAGACTTTAACCTGTGGTCCCCTTGGTACCTTTCTTTAAAAGCAGGCTAATGCCGACGCCGGGTTTCTCTCCACCCTTCCTCCCTTTCCTGTACCCTGCAGCGTAAATGACATTAGCTGTCGGTCGCCTCCCAAAATATCCAATCCAGTTACTTCTGTGACGGTATCCTAGCAAGTGTCACTTCGGCGTGTAAGCACTGACTTCCATGGCAGGAGGAATCAATTTCGGTGGTAATCGACCGCTCTAGCAAGGGAAGTAGACTGGCTTCTATTTTTCCTGCAAGTTGCATAACGATTCTGCGATAAATTCGCATGGCCAACGGTGAAATTCATGACTACAAGTGGGGATTATAATTGTGAACAACAAAGACATTAGTGTTAGAAGAAGAAAAATTAGGCTGCTGGCGTTTCAGATGCGAGTTTGGTTGAGAATGGAGAAAGTGCGGTGGACTGCAAGGAGGACGAGCGGAGAAGTTCTAGGTGTGGTGGATGAGGAGAGGAAACTTGTGGATGAGATTAGGAAGAGGCAGAGTAGGTGGTTGGAAGAGGTAATGATGGGCGAAGGTATGCCGAAGGCCGCGATTGAGGGCAGGATGTTGGGCAAGCGAGGAATGCGAAGAAAGATGGTTGGCATGAAGGGGAGTAGAACATATGAATGAAGCTGATATGGTGAAAGTAATTGTGTGAGAGATTGGCGTCTGGAGCCTGAACAAATCCAGAGTATTCTATCTCTCATTCATTTCAACCTGCCAATACAGGTCGCCAAAATAATAATGAATAAATTAAATGCTATGAATATAAGTTTTATTGACGTCAAATGAATTCGAATGAAACATTTAAAATGATAATTCTGCTCGTCATACACTAGTTTTTTTCCCTTAAATAAAGGAATGTTAATTTTAAGATTGCAATGCATTTACTACTTATGTGTCTCTTGATACCAAATCTGGCAGTTATTATGAAATACATATTTATGGTTTATATCTTAATTCTGGACAGGTACGTTTGGCAAGATTTCCCATAGTGGTCTTTCTTGGTGCAGTTGTTTTAGTAAAATGGATTTTATTTTTCAAAAAGTTAATCCTAGCTGATGCCGGAGACTTTGGGGAAGGATGTGAAGAGGAGGCTGGTGAAGAGCTTGATATGGAGCGTAGCGTTGTATGGGGTAGAAACGTGGACCCTCAGAAAGGAGGACGAGAATAGGCTGCAGGCATTTGGTATGTGGCTGTAGAGAAGGATGGACGGAGAGGAAGACTAAAGAGGAAGTGCTTGAATATATTGGGCAAGGAAAGGAAACTTCTGAATGAAATCCGGGAACGGCAGAGTAGATGGCTGGAGGATGTAGTAAAGGGCGATGGGTTGCTGATGAATGTGATAGAGGGAAGGATATTGGGCAAGCGGGGAAGAGGAAGAAAGAGAATAGGTATGTATTGTGGACAGGATGAAGCAGATCGCATGCTGAGGTAAAAAGGTTATACCTACTGGAGCGAGATAGGCCCTTGAAAGTGTAGGAAACCGTGAGGAGATTCTCTGACATTTGAAAAAACCTACCTTAACCGGTAGAATACTTTTTTATTATCATTATCAGTTTTGAAGAGGGCGGATTTCTTCTTCGATCGAGTTGACAACTCTTAATTTTACGTTTTATTTTTTTATTTTGACTAGTATCATTATTCTCAAAATTTATATTCGAAGGAATTTAAGGTTCAAGAGACTTCAAGGCTGAAGGTGGGTGCTCGGCGATTTGTTCTTTCTCGCAGAGGTGGTGATGCGGCTGGCTATTATGAGGAGGAGAGTAGGTAGTTCTACATTAGCCAATCCCATCCCCAGAAAATCTCCCCAAATAACCCCTCCCGCAATCCTCCGCCCCGTTCTCCTTGTGACCTACTCCATAGAAATTACCGTGGTTTGGAAAACAAGATCCGATGCTTTCCCGCTGCATAGAGTTAGCTTAGGCTATACCGGTATTTCACCGCGTTAATTCCTTAGTGCATTGCCTTCATTCGGATTGAATTCGATTTCGGTTGCGAGGAAAATGTAGTTTTCGTCACACCTCTTCTTGAAAGTGAGGCACAGTATTAAAACCTCTGGAAATAGACGCACCTCCTATTTTTGTGGACGAAAAAAGTCTCCTCTGTGCATTGATCAAGTTAAGATCCTTGAGATTTCTACGAGGAAAACGGAATAGAGATACTCAAGGGGGACTTAATGGCTTGGGATTTTAATGAAAAGCCCAAGTTTCGAGAGGAATGACCGCGGTAAACCGAGGCAGTTATAGTAAAAAAAAAAAAAAGGGTCGGTTTTATGTCTTCGAAGGATGCTTTAGCTGTTGATAGCTCATCCTCATTCATTGGGTTCTACGGATTATTACAGCCTTGGGGGATCAAATTAGTTTCCAAGGACTGTTGTTCAGGATTCGCCTTCGGGTTCAGAGTTTGAGTCGTAGAATCGATATAGTTTTCCTCTCATTGCAAGATTCCTTGTAGGGTCATAAGCGTATACCTTTCCGATATCCTGCACATTTTCCGATCCTAAAGGGCTAAAACTTCATGCGTCCAATGTTATGTTTTATTATTGAAATCTACCTTGAAGGTAATTTTACATGGAAGGGAGTACAAATTATCTAGATTGTTACGCGCGTAGGGCCCTATCTCTTAACACTCTCACTACGTTTACCAATCGATCTCAGATCGACCTTAACTCGTACCGATCTGAAAATTCCAAGCTTGCCGACTCAGATCGCCTGGTTTACCTACACGGACTGAAAATATTGTTTACAATCGATACGTACGTAAACAAGTGCAAAGTTAGAAATATTCAGTCGCATTCCAAATGAATCACATTGCCCAATTGCAGGTGGAATTGCGATGTGCTAAGATATCATCAACGTCACTTAACTCGCCATGACTGCACTCTTCTTAGAATGGTTACGACACACGCCTTAAATAATAACGGTTATATTTTGTTTCCATGTGACAGCAAAAAATAACGAGGAGCGCCACAACCCGCTGGTTCAGATCGATCTGAAATCTCAGACTGGCTGAGAAAGCGGGCCGAGTCAGCCCGCTTCGGTCAGATCGATCTGAGAGCGCTTGGTAAGCGTAATGAATATGATTCTTCATCCCAGAATCCCTATCTTAATCCCGTGTATGAAACCCTTTCTTCCCCTTCCACCTTCTATCATAGCTATATGTGGTAACCTACCGATGGATTACATTCTGTATGCGCATATGTGTCATGACAATATTTTTATTTCGAATACTTTCTAAAGGCGTGTATTAGTACGCAAAATTTTCACCACAGAGCAATAAAAAACTTACATTTTCTGACTGATTTATTTACAGTAAAATATAAAAAAACAATCCCGGAAGCCACTGCCAAAGTTCTTATGTTTTTAGCGCGTATCAATTCTGCTCCCGATGTCATTCTAAATGCGCTGCTCAATGTGCAGGGTCTGTAACAAATGGAAAGAAATTGCGCTTTTGTATCGCGAAGCCAGCAGCGGCATAGAGTTAACGCAAAGCTCCCGAAATATCATTCTACTTTAATAAAATATCGCTTACATCAAATTTTTAAAACTATTGTCACCCTTGTTGCTAGTTTCGGAAAGCCATGCATCCCATCGTGCCATTTTCCGCTGGCCGGCATGAATTCTCGACTTGACGCGGAGCAAACTTTATTCCAGTTCTCGGGAATTTTGTAAAACGCCTTCATTTACGAATCGTTAATGAGTTGGAGGGAGGCGTCTCATAATTTGTTCGGACGCCGTTATCGACCGAGTGAAAGGGAGAAGTCGAAAAATAGCGAAAGCTCCTGACCAGCCTTTTCGAGCGAAATTCAGCCGGGTCTCTCTTTTGGAAGAGATAGAGATATGATAAAAAAGCTTCGATATAAGGATAGAAGCCTGTTGTAAGGACGTTGAACGGACACGTTTTCCCTCTTCTGCGTAATAGCGTTCAAGAGAGTGGGACGGCGCTAGATTTTAGTTATTCACCACTTTGAGTGGCGCATTTTCGCCGTTCCCAGCTCGTCTGTTTTTTTTAATATTTGTTTTTCATTTTGCTCCTCCTCAGGTATTATTTATTTCATAGAGCTGAAAAGTATGGCGTCATTTGCCTCTCCCTCAGCGTGCGATATTTATTTCCATCCGCTTTCCTTCTCTCAACCGACGCCGGGGTATTAATTTTGCCATCTTGGGATTCGGATTGCCGGAGGTGGATGTAGCGAGAAAGATGTAGTGAGCCGAGTGGCTGAAGCCATATGGAGGAATACTATTTGCAGAGTCATCTTTGAAAAAAAAACGGGGAAGCATTGAAGCTCTATATTAAAATATACATGCATGCAGCATACTTTTCACGGCTGTAGGGTTTAACGGAGACAGTAACAGAACAAGATTGGAAGCGTCGGAAATGATTTTCGACTAACGGCGATGATAAATCGGTCGGTGAGAGTAACCGATGTCGAAATCTAACGATAATCTCTATATACTAAGGCTTGGCGTAAATTCGTGATGGCTTTGTTGCGTATTTGATTTATGTATATTGATTGGCAATTAAGTTGGTTTAAGTTGTTTTTAATATTTAAATTAATTTGGTTTATTTTAGTATGTTTATTTATTTGTGTTGGATTTAGTTTTATTGTTGTTTGTTGCCGAGAGGGACCTGACGTGGTTAATAAAGCGTGAACCAAGGGGCAAGTCACTTAAGACTTATGGTTAAAACTTAACAGCTTAATGACTGTAAAAACTAGAGTAGTTTTTTCAATAGAATTAGCTGTCGTCCGGTTTAATCGCAATAATGTCGCCTATGCAGTAGAAATGGATGTTAATTTTTTTTTTTTGGCTTGCCGGACGATTCTGTTGGCCCGTATGTCCCCGGAATCCCGAAACTGACCCTGTCATCAGGTTTTCCAGGGATCGGACCAACAGAACTTGACACACATACATGCCTTGGGTGGTGAAAAACCCACCCATGCGGGACTCGAACCCGCGACCCTCGGATTAGCAGGCGAAGACTTTACCCCGCCGCCACCGAGGCCGGTGGGGTAAAGTAACTAATTAATTAGTTGGGGAGATAATTTGTGGAGATAAGGTCGTTGGTAATATCATTGTGTAGTGGTGAAGACAAACTTATTGGATACATCCAGGGACATTACAACCTTCGTACACAACGATGGTCGGAAGAAAGGACGAATGGATTCCAAAAGTCAAAATTCGTGATTAAGTAAAATATCAGGTGTCCAAGGAAAAACTCCCTAGTTAAAAGACTTTAAGTCAATTGAGCATAACCTTATCTATACAACTAATATATAAATAATAATGAATGTTTGTTAATTACTCCGATAAAGAATGCTTACAAAATAATACATTTAATTAAATATATCCTGAAAGGTGATATTACCAAATAATTTTCTCTTAATACACCATGATGTGGGATTCATACGTTGCTCCACGGCTGTTCAACCGGTATTTGACTTCTCTCCATGTGCTAGTTGACATGGCAGTTGTGACTGATGCTACCGTCGCGTCGCTTTGATTCTCTCACGAAGATGGGCAATATCACGTATTTGTTCGGCATACACCAAGTTCTTAACATGTATCACTAGAAAAATGTCCTAAGGCGTTAGGTCGGGACTTATAGGTGGTCATGTGAATTGGTCAACCCATTCCGTTCTATCTTCCTGGTTCGTGCAACGCTGCCCGGACACGATTACTGTAATGGTACGGAACACCATCACGCTGAAATGACACTAGTCCAATCTCCACCTCTATGTTGTCCAACTGTGGAAAAACATGCAGTTCATCCACATCTACATACTACCCTGCGAGCCGCCGCATAGGCGTGTGACAGGGGGTGTTAGGACACCAGCCGTGCAGAGATGTAAGGTTTTGGGAGGTGAAATGGTAACGTGTATTATGGCAGTGTATTCAGTGGCGCTCAGATTTTATTCTGGTCGCTTATTGTGCGCGGAAAGAACGAGTTTTTGCACAAATCTGTTCGGAATATTATTTCTCTTATTTTATCGCTTCTTCCAGACCTTGAAATGTAGTGAGGCGCCATGATAATAGTCTCTGTGTCGCCCTGAAACACACCAGTTCTGAATTTCTCCAGCAGCCTAAGCCTAGCGTTTACCCTCCGAGTCTCTAGGGGCTTCCACCTTAATCCCTCTAGAAGTGAAACACTGTATGTTCGCTCGTAGCAGTTTTTAACGTTTCTCGCAGCTTTTCTTTGTATTTTATTATTTTTTGTAAAATCTTCATCACCAGGGTCCCAAATGCTCGCGGCGTAATCGAGGTGCGGCCTAACCAGAGCAAAGTAGCATCTTAAGGAACACCTGACGTGACTCCAACTATGTCAGAGACTAAACGATCAATAACTATTTTTTTCGATCACTGAGAAAGTCACTTATCCAATTCACTATTTTTTCGTTAACTCCGCATGAATACAATTTATAAGTCCTTTTTTCGGAACCTTGTCGAATGCCTTCTTGTGATGAAGGGATATCCCGTTGAATTGCTTCTTCGATTCACCTGATTTTAGGAAATCGTTAAGGAAGAGCGCAAGCTTTGTTTCGCAGTTTCAACATAGTTTCAACGTATCGCAGTATGTATCACCATTAATTGTTTTCACCGCAAAAATAATAAAATAAAATAAAAAAAAAATAAACCGCAGACAACTCAGTCGTTCATTAGACCATTTAGTTCAGCCATTGCACTGCCAATAGCAGGCAGAAGCGCTGTCGACAGCGCTGCGAGGCTAGTATGCAAATCACTCGCTCAAGGTCAGTCACCTCCACCAATCTTGCTTCCAACATGAGGTAATAATGAGACATACTAACTAGACAATAAAGCTTGGACGATAGCTTTAGCAGAACAGGAGCGGCGAACTGTGGTGGGAAGAATGGGAATGTGGCGTAATTGTGGAATGATGAATATCAAATTGACGGTGACGATATCCAATTCAGGAGTTTTACGAAAAGTTGGGAGTAGAGACCTTTGTGAAATACCTGCGGCGTCGTCCTGGAATCAATAGTGGAAGGGACATGAATTGGAATAGTTGCCGAGGAGTACCAGGATTTAATGGACGGACAAAATAAGAAATGATGAATTGTACAGAAGAGTAGAATAGGAAAGGACCATGTGGAGCACCATTCAGAAAAGAAGAACCAAATGGATTGGACACAACCTGAGACACAATGGGTTTGTGAAGAACATAATGAAAGGTAAAATAGAGGGGAAAGTCCCCAGAGGAAGACCAAGTAATAAGTTCATGGACCAAATAAAGAGGAAAGTACATAGGAAGAGATACGAGGAGGTAAGGGAACTGGCATTAGATAGGGAAGAAATGAGGGCTGAAGTCAATCAGTCTTAGGATTGAATAACCTATGATGAGCAGCATTTAATTCATCAGTAACTTATGATGGGTGTGAAAATGAAGAGTTATGGAAGAAATTAGCTAATAGGATAGGAAATATTCTAATAGAATAGTCTAGTGGAGGTGTGCAGTGGACGAATATCCCGATTATTTTATCGTATTTTTTTTAGCGAGACCTCCTTCCACTTAAAAATTAATCAGGCCCCAATATACCTGAGTTGGTCCCATCTTTACAGTACTGCAAAAATATCACCTGCTCGCCGCACTACAGCTTTAAATATTTGCAAAAAATATGAAGTTTTCGTACGGCAGTGCGGTCAGGAAGTAATAAAAATATTTGGAAATAAAATTGAACTATCAGAATTGGTTTAGAAAATATTTGAAAAATTCACTGTCTCTTTGTGGAATCGGCTCATTTTTTATGAAAGCCTGAACTTCATCAGCCCTCACCTGTTGAATTGCTCAATGAAGTCTCGAATTAATTGATATGAAATAATGTAGTTTTCACTTCATGAACTTTTGAATGTAGACTTTTGAGTTTCAGTTATGGAATGTGAAAGGAAGGTGACCGTAGAAATCTTCGAATGAACGTCCTCTCTGGCTTTAATTATGATGAAATCATTGCCTATTGGTTGTTTTCATCTGATATATAGTTACAGGATTTTTCAGTAGCTGGCACAAGACACTCCGTGTTCCCAACTTCCTCGTACCACTGTTATTGACGTTCCTTTGGTGTCTATTTCAACGTTGTTTCCGAATAAATGGTAACGGGCTTGTTTATTGGAAGGTCGACATCTGAATATGATGCCATAAATCTTGTTCCTCAATTATGATAAGGCCTGAATAAGAACTTTTTGTCAACAAAATGGCTACTAAAACTCGTCCTTGAATACAAACAGTTGTCCGAGTGCATATAAAGAGCTATCGCCTCAGTTTTTGAGAGTATTTCAATTTTAGGATTTCTCTGCTCTGTGGAAAGTGCAAATCCTCAGTCGATCGTCGTGGCGTGATACCAAATAAGTACCAATACCATTGGTAGGTTGATGCAAGTTGAACGCTTTTTCCCGTCGTTATCTATTTCCCAACTCGAGCAAGTTGAGCATTTTACATACTTACGAAGTACGCTAGAAGAAAACGGACATAGTAGCAATGACATACGGATGAGAATAGCGCTAGCTAAGGAGGCGTTTAGTAATAGAAGGGAGCAGATGACGGGGTTATCGGGTGAGGATCTGAAGAAGAGGGTGGTGAAGAGCTTGATATGGGGCGTAGCGTTGTATGGTGCATAGGCGTGGACCCTTCGAAATGAGGGTGAGAATATGCTGCTGGCAGTTTAGATTTGGATGTAGAGAAGGATGGAGAAGGTGAGGTGGATGGAGAGGAAGACGAACGAGGAAGTGATTCAGGCGGTGGGCGAGGATAGGAAGCTTTTGAATGAAATCAGTGATAGGCAGAATAGGTGGCTGGAGGATATAAAGGGCGATGGGTTGCTCAAGAGTGTGATAGAGGAAAAGATGTTGGGCCAGCGGGGAATCCGAAGAAAGAGAATAGGTTATGGACGGGATGGAGAAGGGTATATCGTATGCTGAGGCGTGAAAGGATATGCTGGTGGGAGATAGGCCCCTGAAAGTGTAGAAAACCGGGAGGAGATTCTCTGACATTCAACAGAACCTATATTTACCGGTGGAGTACTATAATAATTATGATCTATTTCCGTGCATTTGTTAAATCTTCCTTTCAAATATGTCCTTCCATTAGATACTATCTTAAACTTTTTTTACTATATGCTTTTCTTAGTTCATGGTGGCCTTCAAAGTCTTATTGTCTCTTTTATATTCACCTTGTATGTCACCTTCAATTTTTATCACCAGTGTCGGCGATGGGAGTGATCTACCGCTCGAAACCAACCGACCCGCTAGCCCATCCTGATGTTTTTCGCCGTTTACCATTCTCTTTCGCTCTCCGCTGTATACCTAAGTTTGCGGTGACTCGACAATTGCCCCTTTGTCTCCATTCGTTACGCAACCAGTTCTCCGGACTCATTCGAAATTCGAGCGAGCTCGCTGGGAACGGAAGCCGGTCGCCTTTTGTTTTGCTCGCTCGTTTCAACGGCGAATCTCCCACGCTGGAGTAAACAGCGGGGATCGCACCTCGAAGGTCTATTGTCGTCGGTGAATTCATCGACTTTGATCAATTTGCCCGCCCACTCCTCAAGTGGGCCCCGTCTGCTGTCTCTTTGGGAGTCTCTTTTATTCTCCCGTCCTTATCGGGAATGCGGTAAATCATTCGCGTCTCCCCCATCCGCGGTGCTCCACACCTCGAGAGACAGATAAGGTCGCCTCGGCAGATGGGAAGCGTCCCGCGTCTGCGTCTCCTTCCTCCCTCGTAACCTTCCCTTGTGTTTCTTTTTGACGGCGGAAAGAAATGCTTCCATATTTTCTGAACGACCGTCGCATTCGTGGTCGACGGAAATGGAAAGTTCCGCCCTCGGCATCTCGGTGGTGAACGACGGTAGTGGGAAGCGTCGTGTCTGTGAATTTTGTTTGCGTTACGAATCGATTATTCCCGGAGTAAGGCTGCTAATAGTTGCGTGTTACGTATGAGTGAAATCCCGAATCTGTGGACTCGGCGATATAATTTGGATTAGTTACTGTTGATCGTCATGTCTCTCTCTAATGTCTTTGCTACTCTGCCCATTTTCCTAGCCATACAACCGAAACATAGTTCGTTCCTGTCTTAATAAATAAATCTTGGAAGTAAATGTCTAAATAAATAAATTTAGGAATAATTCAAAAGTGCATTTGCGTTGCTGACGAAGAACCGAGGAATTGCTCTACTATCTCCAGTTAGTGCCCTATTTTTATGTCTTCCATTCTTTTTTCTAGAAAGGTCATTATTTTTGTTGATTGATTTTCTCTCCTAATTTAATAACTGACTTACGAATACACACACGATAAGTATGGTTGTGCTAAAATTTAATTATACAATTTAGTTGTTGCACGGACTGTTGATACTTCTGAATAAATTAGTCTGGTACTTTTCCTTCCATTATTTGTAACGTATTTAGATTATGTACCGCCCGAACTAAGAATTACCTTTTACAAGAAATCGTTTCTGTACATGGGACCTAAAATATTCTATTCCTTGCCAAAAATCATAAAAGGATTTGTATAACACTTTTGAAAATGCCGAAAGAATGGCTACAGTCTCATAGAATCGTTGATTATTTTTTCTAATTCTTTTCAGTTTAAGAAAGTGTTTTATATCAATGCTAACCAAATGCAAATTAACGTATTGTAAGATGTTTTTATAGAAAGTTTCTGTCAAATGAAAATGTTGAATGCTTTTCAAATGTTCAAATGCTTTTTATTTTAATTCTACTGAATTAAAATTTCGCCATTTTACCGCAACCTAAGGTAAATTGAAATTTTGAAAACGGTAAAAGGTCCAATTTATGAAGATGTTAAATGTTATTTCCAGTTTTTGTGATACTGAAATAAGAAGTGCATTATTCCACTGCTAACCGTATGAGAAGAGAACATGATAAACATTGATGGTGGTTCAAGTCAGGTCTTTTAGCCCTTTTAGCCCACTTAAGCTTCCGTTGGTATGATTATTATTTTGGAATTCGGTGTTCTGCCGATGGATGTAAATAAAATTTTAATGTATTATATTTTGGTGCTTCATATCCGTTGGACTGATAGTATCGATATCAAGTAGTCCAATATCGGTATCAGATGCCATTGGGTAGACTAAAATCAGGTCAGTCCTAATAATGTCCCTTATTTAAAGACGTGCTTAGGGGGGAAGTGGGGTGCATGTTTAACGTACCGCGTTCATTCACCCTCTGAAACTGTTTCAATTCAAACGCTCTACGACTATGAACTATTTATAAAGGGACGCGCATTGATCGTTGGTTCATATGGAGGCTCACCGGTTCCGTGCATGCCTCATGCTTACGTTCTATGAAAGATCCTTTATCGTATCTGCTTCCTACGAATCTACGTCTACGAAATACCATGCAAGCCACCGCTGGAGTGTGTGGCACGGGGTGATTCCAAACCAGGCATGAAGCCCTCATTCAAGCTGAAATCCGAGCCGTGCACGTTCCCCCGGAATACCAGGCGCAGGCCAAAAGCGGTCAGGATAACAGGGCGCGGTCAGACCAGAAACTAGGAGAGTACCTACTTCGTGGAAGAACATGCTACAATGCATTACACTACCTAAGATAAGACTACTAGTTAGTATTATTAATGCGACAGATAAATAGCACTACAATGTACTAAATCATGCAAGAGTATATCATACCGGAGATAACATGCGAGGTTAGTAGCTAATAATGATATTAAGATATTTAGCACAATTGCAAAGACCTATGATACCTAGTGAGGGTCAAAGTATCAAAGAACTGATCTATCGTGACTATTATGGTCTCCTATTGTACGTGGAAAAAAATGACATTTTAAATCTATCGGTTCTGTTGTCTTTTTCCGAAATAGTTTACCTGTGGTCGTTTCTACCAGTACAGTTTGTCTTCAGCAAAATATGCTGAACAAATGGATGTGATCGTCCGCCTTGGCACAGTTCCCCCAGGGCAGGCAAGACCAGCCCACGGGAAAAAACCTCATTGTCCCGTACGAGATGCGCTGTGGATTTTCCATGAAGTCATTTGTCTGACACTTGCCTGGTGAAGGCCACTGGCTGTCCCTGAAATTACCATGGACATACTTTGCTGGTTTCTTTGGTTTGGTCACTCGCGTCGATATTTCACGTCTTTCTGCACCTGGTCATACGGCATAGCTCCTTTCATCTCATTCATTAAGTATTCCTCCATCCTCCCGTTTCATTCTCTTTCCTCTTATTCCCACTACCTTCTCTGCCTCGGCCTGATCTCCGCGATTATTCGAGCTTCTAATGTACCTGATGTATCTTCTAGTGTTCCTGATGGTGGCGTAACTCCCAAACGGTTGTACTCTTTATTATAAAACAGTGGAAGGCACAAACTTTAAAACTACAATGTCGACTTTCCATCAGGTGAAATTTTCAACTTTTGAATCTAGCTTCTTCTAACTTCACCAAAACAAGAGATTGATCGCCTCTGCGTAAGTTTCAGCTCGTCTATTTAATAACTCCGAATTTCTCACTAATTTGGCGTTCATGCTATGACGCTACATTGTAACCCCTCCCAACGATTAGTGAAAATTGTGGGATGACGCGATATATGGCTCAGAAACTTGGTCTTTGAGTTGAAAGGATGGGCATAAGTTGGTATATTTCAAGATATGGACTTTAAGGCTAGAAAGAACAAGATGGGCATGGATAAAGACGAACAAAGAGGTGTTGATAATGGCGGAAGAATAAAGATTATTGTTGCATACGCGGAGGATGTTCAATAAATACCTGGCGAATTCAAGGGAGTGTTACTAGGAAGTAGGAGGAAGCGAATACAAGGAAGTGGTTTATAAGTCGAGAAAACTTAAAACTGAAGAAGAGAGTAATGGAGGTGAGAATGTGAACATGAGAGGAGTAGGCGAAAGACGAGTGAGAAAGATATCCGTCCTTTAATTCAAGTGACGGCAGTTGATCATTTGTTTTCGGGCGAATCACTTCGCTCGTATTTTATTGGTCCCAAAAGATAAAACGAGGATAATCTATTGATTAATATCTGACGCAAAGGCCTTATTATCAAAGCCGAATCAATGGTCGATAATTTTTTTCCTCCTACTGAGATAAGGAATCGACTAGTTTTGTAGCGAAAGCAAGTGCGCGATAAAGTCTTCTACCCGAAGGAAATCCTGAGTAGCTACCATTTCACATTTCGGCTGTAGCCCGCTCTGAACGTAAGGCGCCGACGCTCCTTTATTTCAACGTCCCATCCGACGGAAGGAATGCTGTGCTTGAAATGCTCCCTACTCGAAAATCAATGTCATTCAATATCAATAAGCAGTTATATATGAAATAGCTATAATAATAATTATCGTAACTAAAATTATTAATTACTTGAGGGAAAAACATTGCGCCTTGATGTAGTAATTGCTTTTTTGTGTGGTACTTCGACGAGTAAATATAGTCTTATTAAATAAATCTGGAAATAAATCAAAATTGCATTTCCTGAACGTTGCTGAAGGTGCGCGCCTACCGGCTAATTTTACTGTACCTGTTATGATTTTACTAAATTTAAGTTATATGCCGTTACTGGCATTACATTGTTGGAATAGCATCGCGGTTAGAATTCCGAGAATAAGTTTGTGCTTTGGGACTAAAGCGATTTATGGATGAAGTTGACATTTTTTAAGTTTCTTATGTTTAGCGGTTTTTCAGTCGAGGAACCACCCTAATGTTTTTTTTTTGGCTTTTCGGGAAAGGATTTGTTTTTTTTTCAGTAAAATTCGAAACCCTTCAAAGTTGTAACCCATTACGTACGAATGCCCGACAAAAGTACCACTGCTCGATAACTTGCATTTTTATAGCATTACCTTGAAAAAACTCTGCTTCCTTCCTAGCCGTCAACCGGTCAAGACATATATTTCTGCCAGTTTTCGCCGGTCCTCAAGTATTAAAAAGGTTTTTAAGAACGCTGCTCCAGCCGCTCTACGAGCATATTGTTCACCTAAAATTTGATTATACTTCCAAGCTTGTATACATCGCGGTTCCTTCCCCCAGAAAGCAAGAAATTTTAAAAAAAATTCGGGTATTTTCATTCCCAAGATGGATCTTGGATGTGGGTTAGCCGAGCAAACGTCGTATTTGAGTAGCCATGAACGATTCAGTGGTCTAGGTGTTCAATCACGGTCTCTGGTTTATCTTTCGGACACTGCCCTGCTTCCACATGCCCTCAGCAAATGTTTGCCGCGCATGGGGAAACAGTAGGGATTATGCCCGGGCGACCGCCTCGGGAGGAGGCTAGTGTACCAGTGCGGGTACACTGCCCATTTCTCGCACAAATACCCTTCCGGTTCCTCTCGCTTGACAAATATACAAAGGGTTTAATTTTTTTACCGAGACCCTAGTCGACTGTGTGCTACGCGGTGAAGCGAGGGTTTTGTATTGAACATTTCGTTGGAAAACCATGATTTTTGGGCTGTCGCGTGGGAACTGGCCAGCGTCCAGTCCAATGTTTACTCAGCATGCCTTACGTGAGGAAGTGAGATAGGTGAGTATGGTTTCTGTGTATTGTGCTCCTCCGTAATCCGCGTTTGATGCGTCTTGCTTAGTGACGGGACGTTTCTACCGCATACGATGTAAATTTCCGTTTGTGATTGTCTACTTTGACGTCTATGTTGTTCTGGAGGTGAGCATAACGACTCATCTCCCCACCCTTTGGCACGGTGGTCTATTTCCAAATCTTCCCCGACGAAATTGACCGTGAAGTGATATGTATTCATAAACTTGAATTTTTTTTACTCATTTGATGTTTAAGCATTTAATAACGCGAATTAAACATGTGTTTTAAAAATATGGGACTGCAAACGAGGGAATATAATGTGAAAACATTCATGTGGAGTGTGGCACGCTATAGGTCGAATACACAGACCATTGGAAAAGCATATAATAAAAGATTGGGAATTCCGTATTTACTCTTGCACCTACCACGCGTACGGATTTGTCTCGAACACTAGCGTGAAAAATATCGTGTTCGCGTCACACGCGAGGGTATGCGTGAAAGACAGTCCCACTCCTGCCGGGTGCCGTACTCCCTGTCACAATGCTGTAAATGTGTACTAATTATCTATATTCTATATCTTGCTATTTAGGTATGTATCTTATACACTCCTAAGCGAGTAATTATCGTTTCAATGTATGATTGTAAAATTTAAAAACGAACGGCTCTAACGAATTTGATGAGACTTCTTGTATTGAGAGTTTTGGAGACAAACTCCTAGGGCTATACCTGATCTCCGAGAAAATTTGTTTAGGGACTAAGTTAGAGCCCAAAAATGATTTCTGTGCCAAAAATTGTAAAGCATGGGAATCAATAGGGGCTTCTTGATGGATTATTTAATTTTTACGACTTCCAAATAAAATACGGCTTAGGCAAAGAGGCTTGGACTTAATTTCGCTAAAAATTTGGACTTTAATATTTTGTGTGGAGCTGGGTTTTCACCAACTTGTACAACACTACATTCTACTAAGGTTATTGAAACATCGACTTTTTAAGCAATGGTAAAAACCTGCAAATTCCCGTCAATATGTGCAATTTCACTAGCATGCACTACATATTAGGTATCAATTTTTTTAGCAATTTAAGTTCCTATCTATATCAAAATATCAATGTTGTTGGAGTATCGTAATTTTTCCTCGTAAGAAACAAAACGCCACGGATAATTTTGCGCCACGTTTTTCATGCTGAATAAAAAACACTTTGTATTCTCCCACAGATTTATTTTCTGCACAACGCGTTTCCCTAAACTGTGGCATAATCATGTGCGGCGTTCTTCGGTTAGGGTCGTAGATATATAGCCCTGGACCGAAGCGTTGGGAAGGAGGGGGGGAGGAAGAGGAGGAGAATGGAGAGTAGAGTGTGAGGGAATGGGAGCGTGGGAGTACAAATTCTTTGAGTGGACCAAGAAAGAGAATCATAAGAACGGCGGTTGTAGCTTGAGACAGCTAGGTGACGGGAAAGGAGGAAGGAACTGGGGAAGAAGGGAGCAGTGTGGTTTTAAATAGTAACTTCACTACCCCGGACTGGTAATAAATCTGTGTGAGATTACGTAGTGTTTTTTTAAATTCAGCATGAATACAGACAACTTGCACCAAGTACAGCCTGATATACTTTAATTTATACGCATTGTTTTTATTCATCTCTGGTAGAGGCCACTAGCGCGTACGAAAACCCCACCATCCATTGCCCTGGTCTTCGCATTTTTTACGCAGAGGCCTGCATTGAATTCTGCATCCGTTTTCTTTCTCCCTATCCTTGACTTTCTCTCTTCCGCTTGAAGATCGTTATTGGCTTGGCTGCGGCTCTCACACACGTCCTTGAAAAACTCTAAGCTGATGCACCACGCTCCTTTCGCACAAACACACACACACGCCCACGGCACAAAGTAAGTAGAGAGAGGCCAAAAGTAGCAACGGCTGCAAGATTTTTCGTACGGGTGGAATTTACTCGCGGCCCGGAATGTGTGTTCCGATGCTCCAGTAGTATACCACGTTAGAATCAATCAGTTGGTCATCATTGGTCGATCAATCCAAAGATTGGTCGACTGCAGCCCTCTACACTTCCATATCTAATGCTAGTCCCCTTACCTCCTGGTATCTCATTGTATGCACTTTTCTCTTCATTTGGTCCATGAACTTATTCCTAAGTCTTCCTCTAGGGACTTTTCCCTCTATTTTGCATTCAATTATGTTCTTCACAAACCCATTGTGTCTCACTTTGTGTCCAATCCATTTTGTTCTTCTTTTTTCTTTGCTGTTCCATATGATCCTCTCCTCTTTTACTCTTCTCTACACTTCATCATTTCTGATTTTATCCGTCCATTTCATCTTCAGCATCCTTCTCAAGCACCAGGCTTCGAAGGCTTCCTTCTATTCTGGTCAGCTCTTCCAATGGTCAATCATTTGGTAGTAATTAGGAATTGGGGATTCTTACTGATGATCTGTTTCCCATTTTGGAGATATTGACTTAAAATGTTACACCGCAGAGTGGCTAAATGTGACAGTGACTAGAAAAATTAATAGCGGAATAAGGATTGCGCTATTAGGATCGAAGTGCTGTGATAAACGGTACGATGTAATATTTCAGTCGTACAACTTTGAACTCTTGTCTACTACCACCACAGAAAATTTTTCAAGTGTAAATATGTCATGCCATCATTACCTACGACGTCTTTGTCTGGAAAATATCCTTTTCGCAAAGGTTAAAAATAACGATTGAAACTGTGCTTCGGCTAAGTCACCGTAGTCCCCTACCTGATAATGGAGAGGCAAGAAAGAAGTCTACGGGAGTACGAGTAAGAAGCTCAGGGCTGAGTCCGTATGGGGTGGCCAAAGCGATGGTGGCTGGCAATGGACTAGTTGAGAATTTTTTATTCCTTCTGTGCCACTTCCTTGACTATCAACGGTCACTGAGCGCGCAGACGTGATTGAGATTTTCGCCCAACAAGCCTGCAACTTTCGACGTAAATTGCAGGTGTTAACAGCTCTACAATTCCGCTTACAAAACTTAAAAAAATTAGGATAGTCTCTCGCAGAAGCTTTCTTGACCATTGAAAAAACTCCCTGTAATCTTTCTATATTTTCCAGAATCTTATATTTATATCATTCCAATTCAACTGAGCAGTGATGAGAATAACTGCGACCAAACACCTCATTGATTTTTCATGCCTTAACTGCACCTACAATATTTCCTGACATGTCATATTTGGAGGAAGGAGTGCTGTCGACTTTTCATTAATTTTCAATAGTTGGAACGAGGAATATAAGTATTATCTAATCAGTTGCGCCAGCATTTCAAAAGGAATATTTTTTGGGAATGGAAGCGGCTTTCTTTCAAATTTAGCGATAAAAGTACTTTGATACCCTGAGCTATCGAGTATGTCATTAACAGTCTTTCATTTCACCGAAATGAAGGTAGGTGAATGGAAATTCTCGTCTATATTGGGCCTATGTGGACAGAGGGGAATACTTTTCGTATTTTATTTTTTTCTTTCCGCTTTACAGAAATGTACTATTTTTTATTTGAGCGGTGACGAATAGATCCTTCTTACCTCTTCATAGGATTGGAAAAAAAAGATTTTTTTTGGCTTCAAAGGGGAGGAATAGGGATATATGTTGTTATCGAAAACTTTGTGAACGACGAGGACACTGCCGACTTTAATGATTGAAATACACCGCGATGGAATTTATTTTTATTTTTTTCAGCGACTCATTCTGCGAGCAAAAATCAATCTATATTTATGTAAATACAAGAGAGATATGCCCCCTGGTCCAATCCCTTTACTGCCCTCACTTTATTTTCTACTTCGCCACTCCTGTTGGGGAAAAATGATATTTCTATTCTAGTTGATGGTATTTTTTCAAAAGAGCTTTTCTCCAAACATTTAAAAATTTATAAAATTTTCACTAACGGTATTTTCTTCTTCACAGTATTTTCTTATTAATATTACCCTGTAATTAATATTTCACGTTGCAGTAGCAACTTCAATGATGAAATACCTAATTTGAAATAAAGTAATATATTCTCATAAAAACTGGAACCCGCAATGGAGTGCCGCTGCATTGAAGCTACTTTGCGGCATTTATGGCATTCTTTGCTGTTTCTTACCTTTATTTTTTCTCATGTATTTTTGCAAAATAATCGAATTCTGCTGGCGATGAAGTAGATTAGCGTTGGGCGTTTTTCGCAGTATTTTCTTCAAAAACGGCTCGGGCTTTTATGGGAACTCTTTTCATAAAGGCGCAGGATTCGAGGAGATATTGGAGGGTTTTGTAAAAATCCTCGCAATATCTTTTCGAATGCGTTAATCAGTGATGAAAATGGGAAAGTTCCTTCATTTTTCTTTCATATGAAACTTCTCTAGAGTACGTACAGTCATTATTTACTGTTAAATAATGGCCGCGCTAATAGTGCTGGCTAAATGTTTGCCGGCGGCGGCGGGGTAAAGTCCTCGCCTGCTAAACCGAGGGTCGCGGGTTCGAGTCCCGCCTGGGTGGGTTTTTCACCACCCAGAGCATGGATGTATGTCAAGTTCTGTTGGTCCGGTCCCTGGAAAACCTGATGACAGGCTCAGCAGCCTATCGGGATCCCGGGGACATACGGGCCAACAGAATCGTCCGGCAGCAAAGAAACAAAAAAAAGTTTTCAAAAGAATTAGCCGTTTTAGATTTTAGTGTCCGTTAGCCCGCTCGTAACTTTTGTAGCCAGGGGCCTGTTTCTCAGAGCTACAAGTCTACAAGTTACAAGTCGAGGGAAAATAATTAAATATCTTGATGTTCCACACTTTTACTTATTAGCAATAAACAACCACTTATCAATTCGTTTCTGTTGAGTGATATATTCGTTTATTACTGGAAATACGATCTGTAAGTTGCGATAAATATTATTTACGTCAACAAATGGTACGTTTCCATGAAGTTTCGTTATAATATTACGTTGTAACGCCACTAATAGTGGTTCAATGAAGACAAAACTAAATTAACATGATATTTTGAAATGCAAGGTTTATTAATAACTACCATTTAGAGCTCATCCTTCAAGAAATACGGCGAAATAAACGATTATATCTTTTGATGTTAGGTTTACCCGGAAACTCGCATTCGCTTGAGATATTTTTATTTACGTTGGGACATTAAATTACCTTTCATCACTTATTCAATCACTTGTATTTACCTAATAACATTGCACTATCCTTTGAATTGGAAATATTGCAAGGTGCACGTCCAAAATGTATCGTAATCATCAAAATACGAGTCTTGGTCTTGATTAGGGCCGCCATATTTTTAGACTAGTACCAGTATTTGGTCCGTATATCTGAGTGAGACTTGTAGCTCTGAGAAACAGGCCCCAGGTTGTCATCGAATTGGATTTTACGATGATAAACTTGGTTTTTGTTCTTATAAGTTCTCCCAGTCATAAAATGTCTACATTAGTTTTTTTACTCTGCATGTCCGCATCCCAATGTGTCGAGGCGTCGCTCACAATGAGAATTTTACCATCCCAACGATGATTCTCCAGTTTGTTACGTGCCCATGCGCAGAAGAGTTCAAATGAGTCTTTGAGATATAAAATCACTCCATCTGTATATCTCTAGTTTTATTTTCGCCTGTGTCTCATGTGGTTAAGGTGCAGTCATTCTGTTCACGCTCTTGAACTGTTGACCTAGATATCTAGTCATCTTTCTACGTCTCTGTGGGGATTACTCCTTTTCTATCGGTCCATTGCGAGGACTATTTCCTGTCTTGGCCTAATGCCCTTCGTCAAAATGCTTTTAGCGCCTCTACTCTACTGTCCGACGAAACCGACGGCTGGAGGAAACAAAAATGCGCGGCCGACATTCCGTACGTGACGGACGGCTTTTGGAATGGATTGTAATCAAGTTTCAAGCACAGTATACACACACACAAGCGGTAGAATCCATCTTGGCTTTTTGTAGTGACATACAGCATGAGTATATTAATAACATCACACTATTTACAACTTTTAGAGGGATTAAGGTGGGAGTCCCTAGTGACTCGGTGACTACACGCCAGGCTTAGATTGCTTGAGAAATTCAGAACTGGTGTGTTTCAGAGCGACACAAAATATTATCATGACGCCTCACTACATCTCTAGGTCTGACAGAGGTGATAAAAATAAAGAGAGATACATTGCCGAACAGATAGGTTTAAAAGCTCCTTCTTGCCGCGAAGAATTAGCGACTACGATAAAAACTGAGCTCCACTGAACACACTTTCATAATACACGTCACCATTCCTCCTCCCAAAACCTTATCTATTACCTCTTTGCACGGCTGGATTCCTAACACCCTCTGCCACACGCCCATGCGGTGGTTCGCAGGGTAGTTTGTAGATGTAGATGAATCCAGACTCAGTCGAATCATCTTGTTTGTCACGTATTCCCAATTATTGGAGTTTCCGTACACAACGCTCCCTCCTTTTCCCTCTACCCTTCTCCTTTCGTGTCCTATGTCCTTACACCCTCTACGACTCCTCCGCGGTGATTAGCTCCGCAGAGCGCAAGCTTCGTTAAAAGCTGCTACGAGGGAAAGAAAATTATCGCATAGCTGATGAAAGAATACAGTTGGAAGCGGCCATAGACCCGCGGGCAACACGCTAGGCTTAGATTACTCGAAAGTTTCAGATCAGACGAGTTGCAGTTCGAAAGTGTAAGATATTATCTTGACGCCGCGATACATCTCTAGCACTGATGGAAGTGACAAAATGCGAGAGATGTTGGGTTTTTCCACGCACAAATCGTGATTTTGACGAAAATGGCGTGAACATAGTTAACACGCTCTTAAATTAAGTTCTCTTCTCCCTCCTTTTCCCTCTACCCTTCTGCTTTCGTGTCCTAATGTCCTTACACCCTCTACGACTCCTCCGCGGTGGTTTATAGGGAAGTATGTAGGTTTACAATTTGAATCTTTAAGCTCCCTCATGTTGCTTTGTTAGATTTTAGAAGGTATAGCAGATTAGCGACAACTGCGTACCCTGAGTGAGGAGAGACTTGGAAGAAGGGGCGACCGTCAGGGATTTGATGGCGAAAAACAGAGGGCTTACAGTCGGCCGATGTCCGGATCGAGAGACTAATGAATGAACAATGATTCAGAGCCTCGATATGACTCGTCTCCCCTCCCAGCCGTAGCAATCGTTTCCCCACGGGTTTGTTCGCCGTAGGGACCGGGGGAGTGACGGGGAAGAACTGTCTAGACGTCGAGGCGAGTGCAGAGACCGATTACTCGTCGAGATAACCGGCGTGTCCACCACCTTGAAAAAGCTCAGGAAAGCGGGAAGTGGTGATACATCTTCTCCTTGAAAGCCTAGAATCAGGAAGTGGTGACATATCGTCTCCTTGAAAGCCTAGAATTAGGCATTGAACTACTGGTACGGGAATGTTTTTTTTTCATTTAAAAAATCACCTTTTCCGAAGGAATAATATTAATTTTTGCGATATAAATATTGCAACTGTTTATGAACTCCTTTGCTTTAGGCGTTTCTCATTGGAGCTAGCTTAAAATTTTGAAACGAGAATAATGACTTGGTAGAATTTGTCAAACCTACGACCTAGGGTTCGACGTTGGACGTTGTCTCTTAATGACGTAAAAAGACGAAATCCAGGTCATATTTTCAACAAATTTTTTCGCAATCACTAAGTTATTATTCTAACGTGAAAAAGGTTCGTCGCTTCCTTCAACTGGTAGCATTCATGTGATAGTAATATTCAACCAATAAAAGTTAGCGATTTGTTAATGATAGGCTTCTCGTTTTGTTAAACTTTTGGAATATTTTCCTCATCCCAATTGAAATCCCTCATACTTTTGGGGTAACATCAATGTATAAACCGATTTGTAATTTTGAACTACAAATAAATCACTGAGACGACAGCAAGAAAGAGAAAAATTACTTTTGTTTACTTAAGATTATTGCAGTACCTCAGATATCAGATGGCAAAGAATAAGTTAACCACTCAATTTGGCTCGTAAAAAACCCATGATTTGTCCTGAGTTTGTTGTTAACATTTTTTTGTTACTCGAAGTTCGAATCGATGCTTTTCGAAACATTTTAATTCTGTCCAGATTCGAATCGGAGTCGAATCTTCAGTTAACGTCAAATCAAACTTGAGTGCATCGCATGAGAGATATTCATGGACTCCTCTTTGTTGCTCCAAACATGATAAATAAGTGCTAGGCGTTTGATATAAGGATGGGAGACATTTCATGGCTTAAGAAAGAGAAACCAGGAATCATTAATCTGCCCGCTTGATTATTTTTTATCACTCGTTGATTTTCTTCAAACATCTTTCTTTTATTTCACATTCTCCTTCTCTCGACTGATTGGGGAAAAACAATGAACATCACCATACACTTCGTACGTTCCATAAAAAGCAGGGAAAACTTAGAGTGATTAATAGTCTTCATGCGGAGACTACAGCCAAATATCATTCTCATGCAATGAGCAAACCTGGACGATTAACCGGCGGCCATGTCGGATAGCAAGTACTCGTTCTTCCGAAACTCTCGGACGACGGTAACTTTCGGAACAAGCGAGACAATGAAAAGGGGCAATAGGTGCGAGTTTCACAGCAAGCACTAACACATCCCGGTTACGTAATTTGATCGTAGTGTTTTCTAAGGTATATATTTTATTATAATTCTATTGAATCTCCTTTAAAAATTTGCCCCTTTCTACTAATGATAAAAAGAGGAGTTGGAAAAGAATCAGAACAGGAGTAACAATTTTCATACTTCCAATGCATCTTGCACTAAACTCATGAAGTTCAAAAAAATCATAGGATTATTGCTCTCTATAAATGGGCGTTTCATAACAGGAATGAATTAATGACAGAAACCCTTGGCTCGGAGTTTATACTTGAAGGCGTTAATTATTGCTCCGTTTGCTGTGATTGTTGAGCATATCCGCCCAATATGGCGGATGTGCGCAACAATCATATTTGTTTTTCCCTCCCGTTTATTATTTAGTCCGTTCAATGGGCGAAAAACTTCAACCCATTGGCGTCTGCTCTCCATGATTCCATAAATCTACTCCTCTCTCTCCTGTGGTCCCCTAACCTTCCATAAGGCCGAATAAATTGTCCCCACGAAATTCTCCCACCATTACCTACCGAAAAAAAAATGTTCATAATGAAGCAGTTTGAACCCTTTATCCATCTTTCCCAACCACTGCTCTTCACCAGTCCATATACCTTACCCTTGCATCCTGTCCCCAACCCTAACGCTTCTGTACAAAACAAATTTAAGTAATGTGAATTAAAAAAACAAAAATACCATAGATTATTCATTTCCCACTTTGACCTTCAATGACACCCAGAATTCCCCTACAAATCACTCCTGTTCTTTCTTTTTCTACCGCTTCTTTTCCATCCCAGCCTTTCTCCACCAGGGTTGTTACAGGTCAGGGAAATCAGGGAAAAGTCAGGGAATTTGAAATGGGTCAGGGAAATCAGGAAAAAGTCAGGGATTCTCGTCCATGGCGTCAGGGAATTTGTATGTCATGTCGCGCGATTCAAAAGAACTGCCTCTTTGTCGGCTGGCTGAGCTGGCCTGGGTCAGCCGGGCGCCGAACGCCATGAATTTGGCCGGCGGAATTCATAATGTGGAAGTTAGTGACAAAATGATTTCAAAAGTGCGACATTCGCACGCAGAGTATGAAGAGGCGCGAAGGGAGAGAGCGAAAGAAGACAAGGGGGGATCGGGTTGGTGTGGTGGCTAGAGTACTCGCCTACCACACGGGCGGCCAGTGTTCAAACCCCTGCAGAGGAGGATGTTTTTCAGAGGAACTCCGATTCCTACTTGAGTGTCTTGTGGAGGGCACTTTAAATACAGTACTCCGTCTGTCAGATGAGACGTTAAACCGTGGTCCCCTTGGCGCCTATCGTTAAGAGCAGGGTAATGCCGACCTGTCCACCTTATCTCCACCCTTCCCTAATCTCTCCTCCTAACATAGCCATTTGCCCTTGGATACCGTAACCATGGCATACTCCACGGATGTAGGGGCTAATGTCCAAAGCAGTGATACTAGGTCACTTCTCCCCAGGACAGGTGTGTTTTCGAATTGTTATACGTTTGGAAGGACTAGAAAGGGAAAATTGAGTAGATTGTTAATTATGACCTTACGAATAGACCTTGCCTTCGGGTAAGAAGAAGAGATTTTAAGAGAATATTAAGGAATCTTACCATGCTTTTTCAATTTTCGCCACTGCTCAACTATCAACTGGACGGAATAGAAATCGCTTAGAGAATGGAAGGTTGTGCAAAACATTATAACGGCCATTACTCATTTGGCCTTTCTGTATATCCTCTTTGCCTTATGGTACATCTCTGTTGAATTAAAAGGTAACAAAATCGTCAAGTTAGATGCAATGATAATATTTACAATTTCCTCGAATACTATTGCCGAAATGTTGGATGCAATCTTCAGTTTTAACGTGAGATCTGGAGGAAAATGGTGCCTCTCCCGTGGGAGAGGTTTTTTTGCATTTCCCTTGCGTGCTCCTTTTTAGGCGCATTTGTCGGAGTAATGGTGTGATGGGAGGGAGGGAAAGGAGGGTGATAGGGGTGAAAATTTTGGCACCAGAGTCAAAATGGGTGGAAGGAAGGTGGGGGAGGGGAACGGAGGGGAGTGTGGTGGCGGAGCGGAAAGGGGTAGTCGATTGATTTTTCCGGATGCTCCATCCTCATCGTCGTCGCTGGAAGTGCCCTCTTAAAAGCCCCGGGAAATGTCTTCTTCCATATCATCGAGGTGAGATGAAGGGGTTTTCTCTTACACTGTCATCGGTGGAGAATGAGAGCGTTAGAAGTTTCTCTCATCTCGTTTCGTCTGGAGACGTTTATTTCGTCGATCGGCGGTCTTTTCTCAAGTGTTTTTTTTTAAGACAAGCTCTGTCGCATTTGTTTGTCCTGACTAGCCATATCATTTAAATCTTTTTGTTTTAATCCCTAAACCCTAAAGTTTTGATGGCGGTTAGTCTTTTAGTAATAGCCTTTCTTTCGATCGAAGAGTGATAGAATTTTTTAAACTCACAAAAGTGCTGGAATTAGTGAATATGCGTAGTCAAGCTCATATTTTGATGTCATGTAATTTTAAGAATCCTTGGAGACCCTCGGTGAACCGTAAGTTGCTAAAATTATTGGAGTAGGATGGCTAATTTTTGGGACAAGACACCGTCGGTGGAGGTAAACTAGCTGGAATGCTCCTGCGCGGATAGACAAGCGGTTTTATTGTGCATGTCAAATATAAATGGATGAAGAGAAGAGGAATCGCCAGCGTGTGGCAGTATTAGCTATGAGTTGAAGTGAATTACTGCAAACTTCGGAAAGCCTTCGGAATAGCCGTTACTGTTACTAAATGAGGAATATTAAAAATATGAAAAATTCGCTGTATAATATTTGATGTATTTGTTTATAGTTGCTTAAAATTAAGGCCATCATTATAGTTGCATTTACTCTTATGAATATGAATAAATGAGTACTGTTTTATTATAAGAATAATGAGCCTCATGGTGAATTTGTCCTGGATAAATGAATTATTTCCAAATATTTAACTGTTTGTTGCGTGTTGCAAGCACTGACTCGTAAGAACGAGTTCTTCTGTCTGAATGGTAGCCCCGTGGATATACGCTAACCGCAAAACAGTCTGTGTTGCGGGTTGCTTATTTCAGGCGATCAGTAGCCCCACTGCTGAGGGAAAGTTGCACATTTCCTTTGGACTTCCCTAATTGTTTATTAATTCCTTAAGAAATAAATTCCTGCGGTTAAAGATTTTCGAAATATTATTAATATTTCCTTTGAATTGAGCTGAATACTTGTGAGAGTCTCGTTATCACATATTTATCTTCGTCCCAGGCCATTCATACTGCCGTGTCTCTATCTCATTTAAAATATTATATTAGGTAAAGTACGTCGGTGTGACATGCCATTCAGTCGTCTGCTCTATAAATGGATAAAGCTCTAACTTATATTTTAAGGAATTATATGGTTGATTTTACATTTATCATAATTTATGATTGGGTTCTCTATTCTTCGTTCTACCAGCTGATTAGTGGCTTTTTGGAACCTCCCCACTGTACCCTCTCGGGGTTCAAGCATTTTAAGAATAAATATGAAACATATTTCACGTTTTCTTAACCTACTTCATGCTTAAAATTACCACTTTTCCGAAAAAATCTTCCAGTTTTTTCTTTTGGAAAAGTAAAATTTGCGATGTTGTATTTTTTTGCATTTCCAATTTCCTTGTCACATCCATTTCTCTGAGTGAATGGGATCACTATGCCGACGGTAACTGACGTCAACTGTTTTTTTCTTAGGTATACCTTTTATTCGGTCCAGTCTTGTATAAGACTGGTTTATATTGTGAATAACGTGTTTCTGTGTGTACGTTGTACATATGGTTTGATGTTAAATGTGTTAATTATTTACTTTTCTTTGCTTTCAGAAACCGAGCGCCGCATTAAAGCAAACAACCGACAGTATAACTCGGAATTCAACTATGCGGTAAGTGAGCCTTATTTATGCATATGATGACCTTCTATTTCTCTGTGGTACTTCCAAAAATCCCGGAATGTGACATGGGAACGAACCTATGAGAATTGTTTTGTGTTATGTTCCTACGCGTATTTCGCGAATATTTGACAACTACAAGTAACGTGCATCCAAAGTTGTAATTTTTTTCTCTTTCTTAATGAGCATATTTTAACGATTCTATGATGTATCTCAGTGCATAGTCCGGTCCGGTTCGAGTCCGGTCATGATTTGATTATTAATGCTATGATACAGGAATCAGCTGAAGTATAATCTATGATAGTAGATGCCCTGCGCCTTCGTTATATTGAAAATGTAAATAATGAAGTGTTTTTTGTGGAAATTATTAAGGGTGCCTTTTTCAAGAAAATCCATGTTTATCTACTGTAGCTAATCCGTTACTAATAAAAATGTTTTAGTTCATAAATTACACGATTACCCATTAGTATGGCTCATTGCGCATATTGATTGCTGCAGTGTTCCCATGTGCAATAATACCGTTTGATTTCATCGATTGTCATTTTAAATCTAGGTTCTAAACTAGTATTCCTGATAACAAGGACATGCCTTCAAAATATTGCCTGTCGCAACCGTGAAATATATCTTAAAATATTTTGGTTTCTTCAAAGAAGTTGTTAACAATGTCAAATTACAAAATTATTACTCTTATATCGACACACTACTTGCGAGTTGCTGGATAGTTGTTGGAGGGGGTGTTTGGAAATCAGCCATTAAAAGGGAGGAAACAGAATAAAGGAAAGAGGTGATAGGTGAATTATATTTTGCCGAAGTGTTAACGTCATTGTCCTGCAGTGTTTATTTTTGTCTCTAATGCTGACTGGAAAGAAGGGATTTTTGTACATCTCTGTTCGGCAGTGGATCTCTCTTAGTTTGTTGCGCCCATCAGTTCTAGAGATAAAGCGCAAAGTCAGAATAATATCATTCGTGCCGTTTCTCCTGAAAATCCGAATTCGCCTGATTTGAACTTTTCTGGTAACCTAAGCCTAGGATAATCTCCAACTCTGCGGCTAATTTAGTCCTCCCGTGAGCTGTGTAACTATTGCTCTTCGCTCGTTGCAGTTTATGATTGGCTTTGTGCATATTGCGAATTTGATTTTTCCCTGCTGGGTCCAAAACGTCCGCATCGTATCCAAGATGTGGCTTGTGGCTTAAACAGAGCTAAATATCATCTCCCTTTTACTTTTCCATTGAAGAGCTTTCGTACTATTCGCTTGAAGAATCCTGTTTTTTTTTCAATTTAGGGCCGTTTTAAGTATTTTGCGACTGTTTCTCCGACGCTATGTCTAAATTTATGGTGATTCCTTGCTATGGAGACATGATTGGCTATAGTCCTTGATGGTGCGTGAATGGGAGGAATTCATGTACCAATTAGTTCTGCAGTGTATGTCTCATATTTCTTCGCTTCTATCTCGTCTATAGATATAGTGTTGTGTCAAAAAAATGTCCATATTTTCGTTCTGAAATTCGCATGATCTTCATTTTTCACGTAATTTAATCCATCAGATTTGTAAATCCAGGTTTACACCATGTACCTGTGTGGATAAATGCATGTACACATTCACCATTAAAATTGCACCGTGTAAACACCCATAGTTACGCAAATGCATGAACGTGTAGCCGTAAACTAGCCCTTGTTCCAATTTGGAGCATATATCCTCTAATCTATCCAGCCACGTACTTGCGCGGGTACATACGTTGTGTAAACACACCTAAAGACTTTCTGTTCTTTTGTAACAGTATTTAACGCGGGGAAAAACATTCCATCGTATCTATAATGATGTGACTGTTGCATATGGCCCGGCGAGTAGTCAGCGCTTGGGGTGGAATCGTATTTGCTATTAATGTTAGAATACTGGTGTGCCCTTTTTTCTATCTCGGCAACTTATCTCTTCTAATTCCTTAGTTGCTGCCATGTGGGAACCACTTCAAATGTGGTGCTCTGTCCGTCGAATGTCACTCTTTACGTCTGTATCTGTTGGCCCCTCTAAGTATTTTGTTGGGGGTGTCTGCACACTCAGGATCCTTTGCCACTTTTCATTTAGGTTAGTCGAACGCCATATCCGCTCTGGTCCAAGTAATACCGCCTGTAACGAATTTACTACTTTTACTTATGGGTGGAGTTATGCCCGCCGTTTCCTGACGTGATCCGGAAACGGATAGTGGGGTCCGCGAAGTCGATTTCAATATAATGAAGCCAATTACGATGGCCGAACGTAGAGAGTGCCGTCAACGGACTATGAGTGAACCTTGAAAGGCAAAGGCAACTTTCCGTCGTGTTACGCCCTCGGAATCCAGTCAGAGAAGAATATTTTTCAACATTTTCAAAACTTGATTTCCAGGTTGACCCTCATACTTTTTACGTTAACGGTGTAACATGATTAACCAATATAATGCTGTATTTATCATTTTTTGCAGATTATTTATAACTAACTGAATGGTAAAATACGAAATTTATATGCTCCTTAGCCACAGTTTGCTTGCAAAAACGTATAATAATTGGCGCAGATGCTCCTGTCAATTGTAATACACTCATCTGTAACGGTTAACGGGTCACGGTCCAAATAAAAAAGAATCTAAACATAGATGTTGTTTTTAATTATTTATTTAATAATATTTTATTCAGTTATTATTTAACAACACATTTATACACTACACATGAACACCTATATTAGTGGGAACGGTTAAATTGATTCCTGGATGCCAAAATAGCAGACATTTCTGACTTAAGATTTCATGGCCCTAACATCAACAGTGACCTGAGATTATTATCAGACAAGTCTGTTCTCAAATTGTTCTTTACGTATGTCATTCTTGAAAATGTTTGTTCACACAAGTATGTTGTTCCAAAGATTGAAAGGTAAGGTACCTTGCAAAGATTGAGAGGTAAGATATCCATTTTTGTTCCGTAGATAAAAAGGTCTCCACGGGCCGGATGAGAGGGTCTCGAGGGCCGCTTCTGGCTCGCGAACCGTAGTTTGGAGACCCCTGCTCTAGCACAATTTCTTCATTTTTTCCTCCAATGTGCATATAGTTAGTTTTTTGCAAGTTGATATCCAATCCCCGAGCACAATACGCTTCTTTTAGCTTTCTAAACATAAAGGTAATATCATCTCTGTCTTGGGCTAGAATTACCTGGTCATCTGCATAATGTAGTGTGTATATGGTCTTGGCTCCTACAGGCAAGCCCATGTTTGCGCATTGTCTTTTCCATTGTTTAAGGGCACCGTCGAGATATATTCTGAATAGGATAGGTGAAAGACAGCATCCTTGTCTTAGCCCTTTATTTGTTTTAAATGGTTTTCCTATATTGTTTCCCACTTTTAGTTGAGCTGTAGATTCTGCATTAAGTTTCTCTTTACCCTTATGATAGATTTTTGTATGTTTGTTGTCTCAAGTACCTCCCATAGGTTTTTCAAAGGTACGCTGTCATAAGCTTTTGTGATATCAATGAATATGAAATGCACTTCTTGGTCAATAGCTCCCTGTTTTTTATTATTTGCGTCAAGCAAAAAGCGTTATCTATTGTTGAGCGTCCTGCTCTAAATCCGGATTGTTCTTCACTTTATAATTGCCTATACTCTTCATCAATGAGCTGCATCAATATTCTACCGTATATTCTGCTTAATGTGCTGATGATTGTTATTCCCCTATAGTTCTTGGGCTGGTCTTTTAAGCGTTTCTTATGAATTGATACTATCCATGATTGTTTCCAGTCATTTGGGGGTTTTCTCCGTTTAAATATTTATTTATTAACGTCGTTAGTAGATACAGTAATTTTTTAAATGGTTCTTTCACCAACTCAATGCAAATATTTTCCGGTCCAGGGGAGGTACCAGTCTTCATTTATCTAATTGCCTTCAGTACCTCTTCCCCGGAGATTTCTAATTTTTCTTCGTGAGTTTGATAGATATTTCTTATTGTTTCCTTGTATTGCGGTCTATTTTCTTGAAGCAAATCTTGTCAGTAGCTACTTAAACTCTGTTGGTATAAAGCTTAGAAAATGTCCATTCCTCTTCTGTTTTCGTAGGTTTTTAAGCACCTTCCATGCCTCCCTTGATTGTTTCCCTCCTAAATAGCTATCTATTCTTTTACATACTTTGTTCCACTCTTCATTTTTATTTCCCAATACCTGTCTTCTAAACTTTGCCTGGGCTTCCTTATACCGCATTCTATTTTCAGTCCTATTTGAGTTAATTCATTTCTTGTAAAGCTCTTGTTTGGCTTGTTTTAAACTTACTAACTCTTCATTCCACCAGCTTTGGTGATTCATGGTATATTTCACTTTCATTCCCAAAGCTTCTTTAGCTACCGTGTGAATGGCTTACACAAGATGACCATGTAACTCTTCTGTGGATTTATTTTCAGACTTTCTAAATTATATTGTGCTGTAAGAGCTTTATCAGGGGTTTCGTGTTTATCTTTTCTCAGGGTGGCCACATGTCAGGGAAGTCAGGGAAATGTCAGGAAAAATGGGTCACCTGTCAGGAAAACTGGGAAATGTCAGGGATTTTCCTGCCTTGTCAGGGAAACTCCTCAAAGATTTTCTTTCACCAATGTCATGATGAAATATATGCATGCATTGCAAATTTAATTATCACTACTGTTAAATATCCAAAGTATTTATTTAAGCAATCAAAATGCTAGCAGATTAGATGGAATAGAAATAATATTTCAGTAATTTTATCTTTACTTTGGTAACGTTCCCCTCCGAGTCCTCGGCATGCATCGGGTTTCATTGCCGTCATAATGGCCGAGGACTCGAGAGGGATTTGGTAGTTATCGCAGCCACGTCCGACGCCCATCGGATTGGTGGCTACGCTGCGGTTGGGTCGTGCGTACGGAGTAGACGCACTCCGCCTGTGCCACGCAGGACGGAATGCACTTGATGCTCTCCAGCAGCGAGCCCTTAACTCCACCGAGCACACCTATGATGAGGACAAACAGTTAAACAGAGTGTCTTGGGTACATCTGCCGAAGCTCAAAAAGCAGGTCTTGATATTTCGTCCGTTTCTCCGCCTCCTTTGCATCCATGTTCGTGTCAGCCGGGGCCGAAAACTCTATCACTCATGTGCCTAGCAATGTATGCTTACTTGGCGTAATAGCTACAGCCGGAGAGAAGGTGGCTCAAAGTCTCCGGCTGGGCTCGGCACGCCCTGCATCTCGTGTCCACTACCTCCGTCTTGAATATAATGCGGTGGTACACGAGTGTGTTTATGATATGACACCATCCTGGCATGCGAGGACGAAACCCTCGGTCTGTTACTTTAGACTTGCTGAGCGGAGGAAGGCAAACATCAGCTCCTTCGATAGCCCATGCTTCTCCATATTTCGATAGAAACATCCATGCATGGGCTTATCGGTGTGTTCCTTGAGCAAGGTTTTCTGCTCGGCCTTTTTTATTTCGAGTTTAAGGACGTTTGCCTTTAACGACAAGAGGGACTTGCCGTCGTCTCTACCGTCTGATTTTGGGTCGAAATCCATACTGGTTTCGTCCGCTGCCCTCTTGGCCGCCTGGAAGAGAAACGTCCCTACTCCGGCACTTTCGTGGTCTTTTACGAGACTGAGCAGGGGGTCTCTGCTTTTGAGCACTCGGCATGCTGTTTCAAGGACAACTCTGTTTTGGAGTCACTCCAGGCTCAGCAGACCTCTACCATCTACTCGGCGAGGGAGATACAGTGTGGCGACGGAAGATTTTGGAAGAAGAATTCTATTGATGGTCATTATCTTCCTCGTTCCCCTGTCGAGGTTCTGCCACTCGTTGACGTTCCATTTCATGCATCCGAAGGTATACAGCAGTGTGGGAACCGCGATCATGTTCGTGGCAAGAACCTTGTTCTTGCCAGACAGCTCAGAACTCCTGATTTTCCTGAGAGTCTGTCTTTACTTGGCTGTGATTCTCTCCTTCACTGCTGCAACCTCCTGCATTCGGCTTTAAGGGACGCCGAGATATTCATAGCTGTCATTGCCCTCGAGGTGGCGAATGACGCTCCCGTCAACGAAGTGCACGTCCACCTTGTTCTCAGAAAATCTTCCTCTCGCCAGGTGGATGGATGCACACTTGTCCATTCCGAACTCCATCCCTATAGCCTCACTGTTCTCCAGTACGGTGTCCAGGGCCACGCGAAGGTCTTTTGCGTTGGAAGCGTAGAGCTTCAGGTCATCCATAAAAATAAATGGGACCTTAAGCTTCCTGTCACCTTGTACTCCGCACATGTATCCTTTCCCTTGTCGCAACCTTAGCGAGAGAGGTAGGAGGGAAATGCAGAACAGCAAGGGGCTTAAGCTATCGCTTTGGAAAACGGTGGTATGATACCGATTCTGTCGAGATCGACCACTTGCCTGCGGTCAGGACAAAGCGCATTCTCCAGAGTGGTATCAGGCTTTGGATGCAGGACACTACCTCTGGGTGGAATTTCATCAACTTCAACATGGCTACAATGAGCTCATGTGAGGTGGTGTCAAACGCCTTTCTGTAGTCCACCCAGGCCATTGATAGGTTGCGCTTACGCTGGATGGCATCCTAGCATATGCATCTATCAATGAGCAGGTTGTCCCTACATCCTGCGATTCCACGCTTTGAACCCCTCTGCTCGTACACCTCCTCCCAAACCGGCTGGACCTGGTGGAGGATAAGGTCGCTCAAGTTGGAGGTGAACGCCTTGTATACAGTGTTGATGCAGGTTTTAGGGCGGTAGTTCTTAGGATTGGAAAGTACTCCTTCTTAGGTATTAAAACCGTGCGTCCCTAAGTCAGCCACGGTGAAATTTCTTCTCTACCCAAGAGAAAGGACATGAAGATTCTGGCGAGGTGTTGATGGGTGGAAGTGAATTTCTTGCACCAGAAGTTATTCACGGCATCCATTCCTGGAGCCGAGAAATTCTTCTTGCCAGAGATGGCCTTCTTCAGGTCACTCTCTGTGACTGAAAGAGGTCCATCCACTTCATGTAGGTGGCAATCGCAAAACTTTTTAAAGGGATCTATGGCCGGAGTGTCTCCGTTGAATGGCTTCGACGTTTCATAGATATCCTTCCAGAAACGTTCCACCTCGTGAACGGGTGGCGGGGATTCGACGGCAGACTGAGGTGGTCGAAAGAGACGGGACGGGTGAAGAAGGAAGGTTGAGTTCTCCCTCTCGGCCTTACTCCTCTTGAGGAGCTTTTTCCGGGCTGTGGTGAGTGCTCGAACTCTATCAACCGCCTGCTGCTTAATCGGAGACTGCTTGTGTCGGGAAGGGTGGTATGGCCGGTGGTGCATTTCTCTGAACACGCGGTTGTTGGGGAGTTTCCTTTTTACGCAGGTGGTTGGCATAGTCGCGCAGATTCTGCTGCGACGGGTGGTTATGTTCAGGATGCATCTCACACCACAAAGAGTGCATCCTTGCCGTATACCCTCTGCGACTGGGCTCGCTGGCAGCATAGCATGCGAAGAGGTAGCCCCTTAGGGTTTCCGTCCACTCCATACGAGCTCCCTTCTTGGTATTATCAGTGTTATTGCCACACCCAACTCCGCTATGACCCCCCTCCCAGAGGGGTTGGTTGTTGGTGGCACTTCTGGTCGTCATTCTCGGAGCCAGATAAATCTACATGTGGGGTGGTAAGCCCCACATGCAGAGGTCCACCATTGGCCGGTAGAGCCGTTACCAGGTATGCCACGAGGAGGCTGGTGGTCCGTTTTCGTACCCCTATTATTATTAGTATGTAATATTCTTCTTTTATTGTTAATATTAGTATTAGAGCTAGGTATCTTCTCTATTAATCACTCAACGAAAATGTTAAAATCACCGTGCAATATTTTTTTTCAGGGTAATATTTAGTCTGGGAATTTAGACGAATGTCTGGGAAAATGTCAGGGAAATGTCAGAGAATTTCAAAATTTCAATCTGTGGCCACCCCGTTATTACTTCTGTATTTTGCTATCTGTGGACACAAAATTTTTGCTTTTACAAGGTAATGATCAATTCCACAGTCCACACCTTTGTATACTCGAAAATCTTACGCTTTCATTCTGGTCTCATTTCATAATAACGTACTGTATTATGGATTCGTCGTAGTCGTAGTCGATTTTTTTCTCGCCATGTGTATTTATGTTTTGGTTTGTGTTCAAACCATCCGTTTATAATTATCAATGCATGTATATCGCAGATTTCGATCAGTCTCTGGCCGTTGTTGTTTATGTGATCCTCTCCATATTTCCGACTACCGGGTGTTTCTGTTGTCTGCCTATTCTCGCATTTATGTGTTCGAGTATAATTATTTCCCGATTTTTTCCCACGTCTCTCTAAAGGTAATTCAAAATTTCCTGAAATTTGTCTTTTTCTTCCATAATTTCATCTTCATTAGGTGCTTAGACTCCTATTACTGTTAATCTATGTCCAAGATGGTTTAGGTTTACCTTAATGGTTCTTTCATCTCTTCTTTGCCAATTTGTAATTTTATCTTTCAGTTTTTTTAATTAGAGGAGACACTCATCTTTTTGCTTGCTCTTGTTTTGGGACTCCACTATATAAATGAATGTAATTTCCTACTTTTTCTGAACCTTCTCCTTTTTTCTTGGTCTCTGTCAGCGCTACCACATCCATCTTCATTTTATCCAGGCTTCCTGTGATTTCTTCCATTTTTCCTGTCAAAGACCGCACGTTCCAAGTTCCAAAATTCATGGTCCATTTCCTTTGCCTAAGTCGTTGTATATTAAACTATCCGGTATCCTTTTTATTGGATTTTTTTAGCATTTTAAAGATTTTTTCGAGCATTGGGGTGCTGGCCCAATTGCCTAACCCCCAACCAGGAGGACCAGGTATTTTGATTTTGGGGTGTTCATCCCCTAGGCTGATTGCTTGCCACAGCTGTAGAGATCAGCCTTCCCTTTATTTGGTTCTTCCGCCTACCTGCTTGGATATCCATTAGGAGCCGTTGACCGTTTTTTCACCTGTAATCCTAGGCAGGAGCCCTCACAGAGTGCTATCATCGGGGCCAGACGAACCCTGGTTTTTTAACTAGGTTGTTACTCCTCTATCCCTCCTCCTTTCTCATCCTGGTTTGTGACAGGCAATGGCGGAGTTAAATTCTTGGTAATTAACTAAAAATTCTTGAATCAGGCTATAATTTAAGACTCATTTGTATCACCGTGTACGCCGAAAAAACTCTAATACGTTTTTTGCTAGTATGTGAAAATTAATCCGGTGTCTAATACTTTTATTGCTGATACAGCAGGCGTTCTGCGCACCTTTAAATGTCTATCGCTCTCTGTGAGTCAAAATTTTCGCATTTATTTAATTTCTCTGGAGCGCGTAGCCGTATCACATCCCTTGGAAAACGGATTGTTAATTTTGGAAGATATCTCGAAAAATAGTAAGGTAGGGAAAGATGCTAATATTTTGGCATCCTTAGATAAGCGAGATTTATTTATTCATAATGAGATCGAATACATTCAGTTCTTGCTAAGTAATATCTCGATCAAAACTACCTTGACTGTCAAACTCTATCAAAACTAGACTGTTGACCTCAATGGTATACCTGTGTGCACTTTCCGGTAAGTTATGTACTCGGCGATTATCAATCTCTCGAAATCGGAGTTGAGCAGGATGCTTTGACTTACCCCGCTTGCCCAAAACTCTTCCCTGCAAAACTGCCTCACCTATTCGGTGACCTATATTGATAATGTGTTCCACCCGCCTGCTGAACCCAGGCATTAGGTAAATTAGGATTTCCAGGGTTGCTTCGGGCAGGGAAATGAGAAAATAGTGCGGAAATATGATTTACTCAATCAAAATATTAGTTTTCAACAGGTGAGGAGTATTATATGAGACTAAGTCTTTCGATGTTCCGTCTTACGGTTTTTATTGACTTGTTTAAATAAGGCAATGAAGCTCTTATTTGGTATTTAACTGTTTATTATGTGCCTATAATAAACTGTCAGGTCACGAGCTTTGCGTATAGATGGAGTGCTTGTTTCTTCACCAATTGTGTGCGGGTAGTTAATGTCCCTTGTTAGAGCCGCGGCCGAATTCGATCAGAAAGGAAACCGATTTTCTCCTGAACTTTATTGGCGGCGCTCCGTTTGCTGGCAAATTTTATTCCCCCACATCCATTGATGTATTCTGTTGCTATTCTGGCAATATTTAAAATGCACACTTGCCAAAGAACTGATATTTTCACCAGGAAAAATGAAATTCTTCTCCTAGTGAAACTTTTATATGTCCTGGGAATTCATAATACCCGTTTTGGTAGCAGCCCTAATTATGTTATTTCATTTAGATTTTTTCATCCTATCGAGAGTTATTACATAATATTCGACGCCTCTTTTGAGTCAATCACCCTGTGTGTTTACGTGTCGGTCCTGTTCCTCTTTACGGTGATGTGGTTTCAATCCATCCATCTTTCCCTTTCCTCAACAGTTTTCGTCGCCGTTCCCCTCCTGCCTCTCATTTTACTCTGCAATCCAAAAAATTCATCCCCTCCTTCCTTCAATCGCCAACCACCCCACATATCGGCCTTTCACTTTTTAGAGATTTCCGTTACAAATCCCTCACATCTTTCTGACCCTTTTCACCCCTCCCCCTCGGTCGTCCAGCCTCCAAACCCAAAAAATTATGCCTTTCTTCACTTCCCATTCCTTCATTTTCAAAGCTGGCTGTATATCAATACGGCGGGATACCGATACTTTCCGATATTCCATCCCGCCGATTCGATGCTGATGGTGCGGAAAGAAAGTACTGTAAAGGTGGTTCCACCTAAAAACGAAGTAAATCCACATAAATGTATTTGGGCGTTGGCTGTGTGCAGACTTGAGATGTAGCGAATGAGTCAATGTTTATAGTAATTTTTTTGGTGAATGTGTTAGTTTTGAGCCTTCGGATGGACGATGGACGATTAGAAGTCGAGCAAGAGTGAGATGGCCTGAGCGTGGGTGGCGGAGTGGTTAGTGTGATTGCGCTGGAGCATGTGCATCGAGAGTTCGATCCCCGCCCGATGCTTTAGACTCTCGAGGTTTTGGATATGGGTCTAGCCTGTTTTTGAGTATTTCAAAGCTAAAGATTTTGCATTGTGAGTAGAGTTATAAGTCTCAATGTGCTCCATTTTTGGGCGTTAAAACGAAGAAATTCGACTTTTTACGAAATATTTATTTAAATAAAGCCAATTAACGGTTTAAATTTTTTGTTTTAGCTTCCGTTATGTTTTAAAAAGAGCAAATGCAATGCCTTAGAATTTGAATGAGAAATTTGCTTTTCTCTTCGATGTTTGTCGCTGATTCATTTTAAATATTTTTCTGCGTGTTTGCGAGTGTTTTGGACAGTTCTTGCTAGATTGAGTGCAGAGCTAAGTCGAGGACTGGTCAGATGAGTTTCGACGCTTATCCTGCTTTTTAGGTGGTTGACAACGTTGAGATGCCACCGAAGGCGGCAGCTTAAGCTAGTGCCATTTTAATCACTTTCTGGCTACATGTTAAAAATGTGTCTTTGTTTTATATGAAAAACAGACTCAAGACTTTTACTTTCAAGACGATAAATATCCAGCGAAAGAAACATGTGCGAAAAAACATTAGTGCGAAACACTAGGGGCCCTCCATCGTATGAACTAGGATTTATCAAGCGATGGTTCCCACAAATATTTACGCAGGCAATGGAAAGATTAGGTTGGTAACCGTTAGAAATTATGAGGGTACATGCTAGGCCTAGTATGTTAGAAAATTGGCGATCCTTTGATTTTCAGTAACACACGAGGGATATTGTTTTGATCCCGCGATATATCTCCAGAACTAATAGAGGTGAAAAAATAAGAGAGAGAGAGAGACTGCCGGAGTGCACTGATTACCTCTTTCCCGATGCAATTGGCGAATGTGGCAAAAACAGAGGGTCATTCTAACCTACGACACATGGTTAACACACAAGGACTCGCAGTATATGCCTTGCCACAATGTGATATGATAAAAATTCGCTATAAATAATTCCTTTGGTGTCGTGTTTTCAGAAGTACCGAGTTTGTTACACTATTTTTGAGACGAAGTAAATGGTGTCACACTTCGTGTTGTCACGACCTATTGTGACGGAGATAAAGTGCTCCATAAAATTAACAAAAACTCAAAAACAAATGAATTTTTCAAATCGGAATTTCTAAGGAAAAAAAACGAAAAATATTGGGACTAGTTGGCAGTGAAAGGTGACGGCGATTCATGAGTACAAATGTCTTTCTGCCGATGGCTTTAAAAATTGGCTCTATTTTTCGTTCTCTCGCGAGAAACAGCATTTTGAATAAAATTAAAAAATTGTAAATTTCACCATTTAGCATAAAATAAAACGTGCTGTGTGTCGACGTTTGTTTCATCACAATCAGCACAGGCATCCTCGATGTGTCCAGCCTTAAATTCAGGGTCGCATAATTTTTGCGCCGACGGTAGATCACGCACTTCGATCGCCAGCAGAGTTGATGACTTTGATTTTCATTTCTTTAACCTGGACCCATTGAGGCCACAATCCGGCTCCCTCTTCCCCCAACCCATAGCCCTTTTTACATAATTTAATTCAGATATCGATATCATGCCGAGATTGGTGCGGAGTTTGTGTTCTTATCCGGTTCTCCGGTTTCAGTCGACTCCGATCACCTATGTTCTCAGATAAAGCAATCAGTAATTAATATAAAATTCTGATGAAACATTCAAAGAGGTGAAGACTTTGCAGTTTAAAAAATTCAATTAAAAGTCAAGTCCGTCTTCATTTGATGAAATCATGTAAAACAAGTCGGTAGAGCAGAAGTTAAAAGATATGCAAAGGATAGTTAAAATTGGCTTAAGAACTTGTTCATTCAAAATGTGCTCAATAAAAACAAGAAGGTAGAGCCCAAGCCAGGACTAAATAAAATCTGAAACAATGGCAGTTGTAAAACAAGGATCGCTGTTCCAGTATTTTAAATGAATTTTAAACTGTAAAGGCATGAATGGCATTAAAATAATGGATAAAAGATAAAAAGTCATGTGATAAAACGTTGAAAAAATAAAAAGTTGATGTGCACTTTGCAGTAAAAGAACGTCGATAGTCGCTTCCGCGATTGTACTTATTTTATTCTCCGTTAAGGCGTTAAATATGGATATTGTATAGATTTTAATTACTCCGTGGTGAAAAGATAACGTTTTAACGCACTTATTTTGCTCGAATTCGAATAATATTCTACCGTGACTATTGTTTGCGACAAAATGGCAGGTCACCAAACGTTTCGCCCGCGCGCATCATTCCATTTAACGTCGTTCGTGTGCGCTAAGTGAGGTGGTGTGCTCCAGTCTGCGTTAACCCCATTACCTTGTAATTAAAAGGTCCCATAAATTTTTTCTCTCTGAGAATTTTTAATCTTGTTCTTGCCCTTGCGCTTAACATACCTCCTCCCCTCTATCACCTTCACTTCAGCACGTCTTCGTTACGCCTCAGTGCGTCCTCCATCCACTGGCGCAGACTTCTCCGTTTCTCCGCGACCAATCTCCCTTCCCTCCCCTACCATGCCTAATCTTTCCTCGTACATCTTCCTCGCTACCCAACTGGCCCTCTTCATTTTTCTTTTCACCAGCCTCTCTCGGTTTTCCAGCTGACCCACGTCCTCTTTCCAAAACGACAATTTCAGCGAGCCGTTCAATGGCAAGCACTGCATGGAAGGTTTAACTTTTTGAGAATAGTTTGTTGATATTGTAACACTTATGGTGAACGTATGGAAGCGTTTTAGGCTTCACTTGGTGGGAAGCTATTATAAACATGATGAAACAAAACTCGATAGCAATTTCCACACTTATTTGATGAAATGAATAACCGACCGTGGTTTCAACATTTAGTTTCATAATCAAGGTCACTTGGTTTCTTGATTTGATACTGTCTTTTGATATCAATTCTGATTTGAAGGTTTCCTGATAATAACACCGAGTGTTGAAACTATGGACGCTTATTCATTTCATTTAACAAGTGTGGAAATTACTATCGAGTTTCATTTCATCATGGACTTTAGGTGAATGTTGGTTTTTGTTGTTGAACCACTCCCACTTTTTTCTTTCGCGGCGTGAGTTTTCACGCTTCGAAAACGATTCATGTGCGGTTACACTTTTCAAACTTCTGGGTTCTTTTACGTTCTAATATCTTTTCCGTATACTTTTTGAGTTATTATTCTTCAATGAGGACCAATTTTGGTGATTTTTTTGCGGATTTTTAGTAACACGTTTCGTAATGCTCCATTTTGCCTAATTTTTTTAAATCACTTTTAAACTTTTTTCTTATTTCTTAACTACAACCGCAAAAACATGACGTGTGACGGCATTAGTGTTTTATTTCCAAATACGTTTTTTTTAATAAAAAAACAAGATTCCTTGGTAATTATTATCGGGCGAATCTACCAGTCAAGATAACTTTAATGGGAAGTGTGTAAAAATCCTCTGGAATTGTCCCAGACTCAGGTCCAGATTTTCTCACGCGATTTCTTTGGTCATTACAGCATGCGTTTCACCTCTCTGTATTCCGTCCGTAAAGTCTTTTTTCCCCCTTCCCCACTAACGCAGCATCCTAATCTCCACCACGGCCTTCAGTATCCCTTCACCCCATATTACCTGTTCTAACCATTTACTCTATCTCCTTATCCCCATGTGATGTTTCCTCAACCACAATATCAAGCATCTTCGTTTATCTTTCTTCCTCTCCGCAACACGTTCTCCGTCCTCCTCAACACCCGCTTATCAAAATCCTGTGTACCGGCGATTTTCCTAGAATCAGATTTCTACGCCATGCGACGATACACTCCGTGTCTAACTCTCTGTAATCCTTGTCTTAAAATGCTTCCACAATGTCCCCGTCATTAGCGTTCTCCTAATACTGATCGCCAACTTCGATTTCGCGTGCCTCTTTCTAATACATATGCTACTGTTTCCATTTTTTTCGACTTTCAACCCGAGTAATTGAATTGTTCCACTCGATCCTTGTTTTTAATAATATGACATATTTGGTATATGCGGAAAAATTGGGATAAAATTTCACGAAAATATTTAACTCGGATGTATTTCCTATAATATCGGTCGATACCATAAACACAGGCTGTATCGTCATTCGCCATTTTATATCGGTCCATCGGTCCTTTGATTTTTTAAATGGGGATGTGGCGGGGTCGCGTGTTTCAAAAACTTTTCCGTTAAGTCTCTTTCGCCGTACGCTCGCCCCGATGAAAGCTCCTATCTCAATTGTTTCTTTTTTTCCTTTGATCGGGTCGCAAAAAGTGCGTCGAAAACGTTCGAGTGACGATCGGCCTTCCCACGTGAGATTGATCGGTTGCCCTCGCCGGCGACGTTTTTCAGTCGACTCCCCATACAGTCCTATAGAAGTTTTTTTAAGTGTATGGTGTTGGTGCGGCCACTAAAATACTGGCCTCCCATCACAATGGCACTAGTTGAAGCGCGGAAATTCGCATTTTATAGGGTTCCTAATTTAGTTTACAGTATGGTACTTTTGAAAAACGCTGTTGACAAATGTGCGCTCCTTGTGCTCAACTTTGGCCCATGCAATAAGAGAAGCTCAAGAAACTGGACTAAACGGAATTAAGATTAATGGAGATAAATAAGCATGCTCCGCTTCATTGACGATATCGCAGTCATTGCAGGAGATTGCAATGACCTTCAGAGGTCATTAAACGCAATGGACCAAGTTCTCCATGAATACTACATGAAAATAAATAAGACGAAGACTAAAATCCTAATATGCGGAAAGAAAAACTGAATGCGGAAGTCAAGCTGAGAGAAGAAATTAGAGCAAGTGGATTCCTTCAACTCTCCCGGAAGCACCACCATCTGAGACAGAAAAAGTACTACAGACATCATGCGAAAAATAGCTCAAGTTAACAAAGCGTTCATGGTAAAAAGACAACTGCTGTGTTCAAAGAAGATAGGACTACACACTAGGAAAGTGTATAAAAATATTCGTATGGAGTGTGGCACTGTGGATCAGAAGCATGGACCATTGGAAAAGTAGATCGGAGCAGACTAGAAGCCGTCGAAACCTGGTGCTGGAGAAGGATACTGAAGATATAAATGTAAAAAATAGAACAAATGAGAAATGATGAAGTTTCCAGAGTAGGAAAGGAATATATGGAAAACCAAACAGAAAAGGAGAACCAGATGGATTGGACACGCCCTGAGACACATTGGGCTTGTGAAGGACAAAATTGAAGGTAAAATAGAGGGAAAAGTCCCCTGAGGAAGACCCATGAATAAGTTCTTGGACCAAATAAAGAGAAAAGTACATAGGAAGAGTTACCATGAGATAGCATTAAATAGGGAAGGGTGGAGGGTTGCAATCAATCAATCTTAGAATTAAACGACCAGTCATGATGGAGCCCATGCATGGTGATTTTCCAAAGGGAGAGGGGTCGGCCCTACGACGAATGAAGCATCTGTCTATCAAAGATGATAACAAAGAGTTAAATAACAGGACTGATGCTATTTTCTGGATGGGAAATTCTTGGATTACCACATAATAAGCGTTCCACATTTTGTTGCTAGTATGGGTACTATCGTGAACGCTTTTGCGGAACGTACACTCCGTACGCTCGCCCTTAGACTAATTAAGCATTATCCAGTGGTTTAGCAGCCTTTACTTGTGGTGAACCTTTCTCTGGATCTTTACAGGCTATATTTTACATCATCAGCATTGGTGATCCACTGGTTCGGGCCGGCTTAGCAGGAGAAAAGATTCTTTTACTAAACTTATACAGCCGGAGTCACATATCTCCACACGCGATTTCTTTCTTTATTTATACGTACGTTCTCTCTCCCTTCATCCAATCCATAAAGTCTGTTCTCTTCCCTTCTCTTTCCCCGCTTACACTACTTCGTCCCCTCTATCACAGCCTTAAATAGCCCTTGGCTCTCGTAGCCTTTTCAAACCAACTTCTCTGCCTCCTCTTAATCTCCCACGGAATTTTTCTCATGCTCTCTATGTAGCCTTTTCTCGTTCGTCTTCTATCCTATGTGTCGTGAATTTTACTCGCGATAGCTCAACATATTAGTACCCGCAATATTAACCAAAATAAGAGAGACGAAACCTATTTGGGGAAAAATCAATGGCTTGCTCTAATCCTAACTTTAAAATCCCACTGTAGGAAAACACCCACACTAGGAGGCAGAAAAGAGTAGGTAAAGGAAGTAGGGTTAGGGAAGATGAGACCGAAGTAGGACGAAACCTCACGAACTCACGTATTTTGATTCGATAAACTTTCGCACCGCACTTATCCCTCGGAATCTTATGAGAAAGCTTCCATTTTTGGCTGCTCCGAATTGATGTAGCGTAAACATCGCTACCCCTCATCTCCTCCTGACTGAGAGCAACATGTAGGGAGTCGAAGAAGAGTTTTTCTGTGTATTAAATCTCGGAGTGCGAAGGTCTTCGCATTCCGCACTCCTTATCTCCTTTTCTCTTTCGAGTGTATCCACACTGAGCTGGGGGGGAAGGTCCTCGCAAGTTCTCGGACTCGGAAGGATAGGAAATAATTCATGCATTTTATTCGAAGAAGAGACGAGGAATCGGCGTGCAAAAACGCTCCTGTGGAGCGTGGCACTCTATGGTCCAGAAACGTGGATAGCTAGAAAAACAGATCAGAAGAGATTAATAGCTTTTGGAACCTGGTGCTGAAAGAAGATGCTGAAGGGCAAGCGGACGGTAGAATGAGAAACGAGTAAAAATACAAGAGCGTGGAAGAGGAGAGCACCTTATAAAACACAAACCCGAAAAGGAGAAAACTTGGTGGATTGGGTGTACTCCGAGGAACGATGGGTATGTGAGAAATAAGTACAGCTGGAGGAATAATACAAGCCCCAACGGGAATGCTAGGGGACAAATAAAGACCAATTTAAGAGAAAATTTATTAAATTAAACAACTTGGGGGTCAATGAACTAGCATTAAGGGAAGGCTGAAGGACTACAGTCCTTCCGGATTGAACGACTTTGGGGTAATTAAGCGAAAGGGGACTGTATATAGCTCCCACATTTAATTGGGAATAAGCTTACAACATATTTTAAGCAAAAAATATCAATTAGAATACAAAAAAGCTGGTCCTGGGATACACCGGCTGTAGACAGGCCCAGGAGAGTAGCTGGCAGCAGAGGATGACTGTAGCTCGGTGAGTCGCCAAGGGGGTGACCAGCATGCAGAGGGGAGATTGAGGGAGCACCACAGGACTTAAGAAGCATGTCGCACTGCTGCTGTGTGACTGAAGAGAGACTGCCACTCGTGGGAGAGATTAGTGAACGACTGGTAGCCTCGGTCGAGTGTCGTTGGAGTCGAAAACAGGGCGACTGAACGCCAGAGCCTCCACTCGGGAACTATGGGTGTAACCTCGCTTGCAGCCGACGAACTAAGTAATAACAAAATGAGATACGACTATACAACTAAAAGAGAATACTGGTCAACGACAGATGGCGATTATGTCCGTAACGATGTTATGTATTCAAATTATAAAGTAACAAAATTTCCGTACATCGAAATAAGACGCTGAAGAAAAATTCACCTGATAATGGAGCTTAAGGTAACGTCGAAGGAAATATCTGTTGTGAGGTTACCGTAAAATAAAGTTTACTATGCTTTCATCTACATCTATATACTACCCTGCGAACCGCCGCATGGGCGTGTGGCAGGGGGTGTTAGGACACCAGCCGTGTAAAGATGTAAGGAATAAGGTTTTGGGAGATGAAATTTTGACGTGTATTATGCCAGTATATTTATTGGAGCTCAGTTTTTATTGTGGTCGCATATTGTGCGCAGAAAGAATGAGTTTTTTGTACCTGTTCGGCAATATATCTCTCTTATTTTGTCGCTTCTGCCAGACCTAGAGATGTAGTGAGGCGTCTTGATAATATTCTCTGTATCGCTTTGATGCACTTCAGTGCTTTGGGGTATAACAAGAAAATATACTGACGATTTTTCTCGCATTTTAAGAAAGAAGTTACGCTTCATGCCTTTAATCAGACTTTAGTTGGAATACTATCACTTTTTGCCCAAGATACAAGAAACGTCGCATGAATATTGTCATCTCAAAAGTGGGCAAAGGTAGTTTAATTCCCTTTTAAGCTGCCTTAGTTAGGCTTGAATGCTCCAGGGAAATTTTCTTAACTCTCAAATAGAAAAGCCTCAGTTCTTTCTATGCGTACAGTGTGTCAATTGGGGCTACTGAAAAGAGAAAAAAGAAAGTTCTTGATGATTGTTTTTAAAAACTTAACTCAAATGAACATAAATTGCAGAATCACAGTTGGTTTTACCGATTCAAAATTTGCTCCTCCCTTAGCAATCATACCATTAGTCAACTTGTAACGAACAAAATAATTGTAAAATATTCTCAAATTGCAGTAAATTAAAGCGACACTTCACCTATTCCACATAAAATGTCATCTAAATACGAACAGCCCATCAACTGAGAACGCCATCATAAGACCTGTACGTCATATTACTCAGCAACGAGTGAATATTAATGGACTGTGTTATCCCGGCAGGATAGGAAATCGTTAAAATTTTTTGTGAATAACGCTTAAGAGTATTGAAATGAATGGTTTCGTTATTCCGCGCTACTCGTATTGCAGGTTAATTCGATTCGATATACCCTTATCTCTATCGATATGTCTATTCCCGCAACCAATATTCCACCACTCCGCCGCCATTTATGTGCTTCCTGCGCATTGACCACCATTGCACACCCAAGAATATGCGGCGCCAGCCAACATTTCGAACACGAATGCACTGACAAATAAGAGAAGAAGTTGAACAACCTTGCTATGCTTATTGAGGATACACTAAAAGAAGCTCATTAACGGACTTGTTTGCGTTGCGAAGACCTTTATCGAAGGAAGAATACAATCGATATTGAACGACCTTGCTCTTATTATATACGCGACCTAGGTTGCCACGAATGACGTCATCAGACCTGAGACGACGTGGATAGATATATGAGGAGGTACTATGTAAATAATATGGTGTTGAGGAAGAGAATATTGCGTGGGCATAGGGTTTATTGAGGTTAACGTTGTCATCATGCAGAGATGATGTCTTATATCTTCACCAAAGACTGAAAGCATTTTCATGGGCTTCATCCACATCTGTTACGAAATCATTAACCTTTAATAGTGATGAGTTTAACGGACGTTTGAGGGCCTCAAAATCGCTGTAATTAATTATTCAGTCGTTTACATAGATGATAATTACTGATTTCTTGGAATATTGATTAGTGTACTTCGATTTGTAAAAAGAGCGCGATATCGAAAATCCTTAGCACTCAGACTTAGATGAGTTCTTTACCCGGTGATAGGATATCGGAAAGAATTTTGCCCGGGAAGCTTATTCGCGAGATTTTTTGGCTTTTCGATATCCAACATTTTATTACTAATGGCCATGTCTTTATTCAGTTATTTTGATTTCTTATTAAAAGCTAGTTAATCTCCCTTTAGTTCATTGTAATTTCTAACCAGACGAGCCGAGGATTTCCGAGTCATATGTCCATATTGTCTGGAGTCCGAGACCAAGCGAGTAGATGCTCTATTGTTTCTTAATCTCATATCTTAAGGTAGTTTGAGTGAAATATCATTTCACGTAGAAATCAATGCATTTGGTCTCATTTTAAAGAAAAAATCTCACCCTTCCAATGACGCCAAAAATTCAACCCCTTACCACACTACTTTCCGAGATGTTTTCCAAAAAAATACCGGATCGCGCGAAAAAATAAGTCAAGTTAAAGATTTATTTAGATATTTTAATTTAATTACTTACAATTTCTCTCATAAAGAACTACCTATATTATTGCACCGTTAGTGTTGCAGTATTTAATTCATGTGTCCAACAGCTGGTGAGAGTAAAACGTATAATTCGAATATGGTCTTTATTATGGGGAACTATCTCGCTCAAACTACCTTAATATTGGACGCATTGGCACTGAACGCGGATAATATAGTACCTACAATTGCTAAAGTGGCGCTGAAATCGGATGTACCGGATAGGTTAGATTTTTCTTCATTCTCTGAAACTCATACTTATTTTGGTTTGCTTTTTATTCTTTTCGATATTCACCGAGGGGGTTGCCTATATGGTAACAGTACACCTCTCTACCTGAGGATATCGCGTCGTCGGGTAAAATTTTCCGGCGGCGCCACCAGTAAGAGTGGGGAAACGTGGTAACATAAGCAACCGACGCGAATAATCCTGGAAAGAATGAAAAGCAAGTCATTAAAAATTGGAAACCTTAAGAATAAGTATACGTTAGGTTTTTGAGGTTGGGAGATGATTGACGAAGATAAGTAGTAGTATTGTTCGGGATTCTTAAGAAACAAAAATAAACAACATTCTCCTTTGAACCTTGAATGCATTATTACGTTCGTATTCACAAACCTCACAAAATATAACCGTCGAGGCAATTCTGGACTCGGTAGATGGATTTGAGTCGTGGACTAGAGCTGTCTTGAGTCGTCAAAACAAAAGACTATCGAGAAATGAAGCGAACACTATCCAACCTGAGCACATTCGAAGTTCGTGCAAGTTCATATTTCAGCAAGTCGAACCGCGTATCAAGGGCTTGGGTTGTGATAAATGGTTATTGTTTTTTTTTTAAGGTTTGTTTTTCAGAAAGAGATGATGGGAGGGGTGCGAGAATTATTACTTACTGCATTGGTCTGCGGAGAGCCTAGTAATCTCCATGTAATCGAAAGCGTCAATTTTTAAGTTTCTGGGGAGGACATTTAAAATTCCTGCTTGTGTTATAAGCCGACGAGCTGTGTTTATGAAGTTGCTAGTGCGGAGAAAACCATATTTCAGTGCGTTTCATATATTCCCCGGTAATAGTAAAGCATACTCAATGTGTTTTGGCTTTCAGAGGACAATTAGGCATACGAATAAGAATTTCATTTCGTGAATATCTAACCGTCATTTTGTTATTTGTTCTTTAAGGGATCGTGCATAAATTACGTTTCCAACTTAAGGGGGAGAGGAGGTAGCCTAAAAACCTACGGCGGTTAACAAGGGGAGGGGGGGTTGACTCAAAGTGGCGTAGCTGTTACAATTCGCCTGTTTACGTTTCTTACTCGTCAACATCGCGTTGACAATACTACAGAGTTGAACATGAGGAAAGGCGCGCGGGGTGTTAATGATAAACTCACGCAATGATTGAGGAAAGATTTTGGAATTGAATGTTTCACTTGTAGAGACAACGTCACTTGTCTGGCGGGAGGAGGGGGGGTTTGGCAAACATACTACGGTAGTCAACAAAGGGGGCGGAGAGAGGGGATTAAAAATCACCGAAAACGGTGACGTAGTTTATGCACGACCCCTAAGGCGTTCCTGCATACATTGCGTTTACATTTTCATGCGATTCATTTATTTTTTCAATACTTTGTTCCCCATGGTATTTAGGACAAGGAACTGTCGCTTTGTTGTTTGAACTCAGAAATACTTTGCTCTTGTTAACCACCGCAGATGACGCTCCTCGCTGATGATCTCATGAGCGATGTGACAGCGTTTCAGTGCTCTACTCCGGAGAAATCGATGACTCTGGTAAGCAGTTGTCTATCGTCGGAGTGTACTAGGCTGTTCGTCATCCATTTCTCCTGATTGGCATCTAGCCTCAATGTCATAGCAGTCCGTTGTTTGGCACGCCACGCCATCGCGACAATGTGCTTGTCAAAATTTCAAACTCGACTGGCCGCGAGTGTGGTCGCTGGGCTGGTTTGTTGTTTGGCCCATGTCCGGCGACCCTCTGGCGGTAAACCGCGTCCCGACACCAGCCATCCTTCAGAAAGCTAACACAATCGCCAGAGGTGTAGTAGTTGAATGATGAGCTGCTACTACATTGAATCTTGAATAGTGTGCGGTAGGGAATGGCTTCCCGTGCACAGTCTTGCCGCCAGTTCTTAATTATCTTTCATTCTATTATTGCATCGCAATATCTCATCCTCATTTTCGCAGTAATTAACTGATAACTCCAAAAATAAGACGGTGAGATGCATCTGTTATGTTTTTAATCCATTTACTGGGATTTTTTGCTTCTTGAACAAAGTTTTCCGAGAAATGATATTTTTTTAATTGTAAAGGAAAACAATCTTTCCTTGTGTTACACATGTTAAGATGTTTACTCTATTTTTTCTGATGATGAATTTAAAGCATCGACAATTATGCGTTCTTGTATTATGCTCATTTTTCTACTCGGTGATTGAGTAATTCGTATACAGCTTCATTTTCTAAGTATCCAAGTGATACTTATGTGGTTTTTTTTCTACGATTGAGCTTTTCTTTATGTATTTAAAATTTGAAAGATTTGAATGTAGATAGAGCGTTATTGCATCCGTGTACTCCTGATGGTCGCATCTTTCAATGTGTAGCTTGTAAGTCATTAGAAAGGTTTATTGTTCGAATATTAACGTCAGGTAAAATATTATTGAACGTTTCACTGCGCATGAAAAACAGTAGTAAGTCTCCCGCCCATGAAGCTGCTCCCAGCTTGGAAGAAGAAATGTCCGATTTTGGCGCCAAATCCAGCCAACGTTGCCCATAAATAAGAATGGACCAAAAACCTTCTCGCTATCCTTCGCCTGAGGATCCCAACAGGATAGCTGGCGAAACTATCTTGTTTTCTTCCCACGTACGCGAACGCAACCTGGAAAAATATTGATATCATCTGATCAACGCCGCGGGAACCTGCGAACGAATAAGTGACATTTATGTCCTGTCTTGTTGGAAACACCTTATGGTAGTTTGAGGGAAATGTCATGTCATGTCACTTAGAAATGAATGAATTTGGTCTCATTTCAAAGAAAAATATCTCAATCTTTAAAATATGCCAAAATTTTAGCTCCTTACCAAACTACTTATCGAGATTTTTGACGAAAGATACTGGACCTTTTACCTGGGAAATGGTACGTGTATGCATTCCAGAGAGACCTTATTTAAAAAAATGAGGAATTCTTACTCCTAGATCGCGTCAAAAAATTATGTGTGTAGTTTGTATGTTTTCTCGTTTATTATTGAAAATAAATCATATTGTCACCGCTGTTTTTTTCAGAATCGCAAAAAAACCTTCCTTTGTGAAGGAATTTTAAACGTATCGCGTGAAAAAAATGAGTCAAGTTAAAAACTTATGTACATATTTTTATTTAATTACACCCACTCCCCGATAAACACTGTCCGATTTGCGCTGTTCCGCATTAGCGCTGAAAATATTTTATGACCCTGTTCCACTTTAACGCTCTCCGGTTCCGCATTAACGCTCTTGAAAATCCCGCGATGCGCAGCGATCGCTTCGGCCCGTGCGCCCGTCGCCTGTCAGAACTGTGTTCTCATGTGTTCTGCTACGCGTTTTTTTTACTGAAAAAGACAATCTGTGAAAAAAAATTCATTGCTGAATATTCTTAATAATACCTACAGTGAATAGAAGGATGAAAAACGATTTCATCAATGCTTTCGTCCACCTTACGTCATTACCGCGTAATAGAATTTATTGACGAATGAACCTTTCAACTGTGTTTTGAGTATGTTCACGAGTGTTATATTGTTGTGTGTTTATAAATTTCTAATTATGTTTTTCCCCGTAAAAAATAAGGCAATTAATGATAATAGGCTGCCGGAGAAGAAGAAAAGGAAAACAATATCACTTGGCATCAAGTTAGAAGTCTTGCGACGTCTTGATGCTGGACAGCGGCAACATGAAATTTGCAAGACATTATCTCTTGCTGGTTCCACTGTAAGGACTATCATAAAGAATGCGGATAAAATCAAAAAGTATGGAAAAATAGCAACTCCTTCGGCTGCCGTCAGGATAGGAACAAAAAATAGATGTGAGACTATTATGAAAATGGAAAGACTTTTAAATGTATGGATAGGAGATTTAGTAGAGAAGCATATACCTATAAGTCTGTTGGCGATTCAAGCAAAAGCTAAGCGTTTGTACGATGAATTGCCCAAAGCCAGTTCCAATGTAGAAACAGTTACTGCCAGCCGTGGGTGGTTTAATGCTTCAAAGCCCGGTATAAGTTGCATAATAAATCTGTTCGTGGAGAGTCAGCTAGTGCGGATGAAAGGGCAACAGCTGCATTTATCGTTGAATTAGCGGCCATGATAGAAAAGGAAGGATATTCACCTCATCAGATTTTCAATGCCGATGAGACTGGAATGTTCTGGAAAAGGATGCCATCCAGAACATATTTTTATGTTGAGGAAAAATCAATGCCTGAGTTCAAAATTTCAAAGGATAGACTTACATTATTGCTCGGTGGAAATGCTGCTGGGGATTTTAAGCTTAAACCAATTTTTTTGTCATTCGGAAAACCCTAGGGCTCTTAAAGGTTGCCATAAGCAAAGCTTACCTGTCCAATGGGAAGCTAATAAGAAGGCATGGTAGCCACTATCGTAGTTGAAAAGTAGTTCACAACCTATTTCTGCCCAGCTGTACGAGAGTACTACACCAAAAAAAATTTTGACTTCAAAGCACTGTTGGTATTAGATAACGCTCCTGGGCATCCATGAACTTTGAGTGATTTATGTTCGGAGGAAAAGGTTGTTTACTTACCTCCGAACACTACATAGATTCTGCAGCCAATGGACCAGGGCGTAATTTCAACGTTCAAGGCATACTATTTAAGAGAGACTTTCAACCAAGCTGTAAGGGCAACTGAGGGTGAAGCCGGCATGAGCTTGAAGGAATTTTGGCACTGTTATAATATCCGACAGGCCATTGAAAACATATCAAAATCTTGGGGTGAGATCTCCGAAGAAACTATGAATGCAGTGTGGAAAAATCTTTGGGACGACTGTGCGATTGACTTCCTTGGTTTTGATATACCTGAGGACGTAATTAATGAAACAGTTGACCTAGCTCACATCATCGGTTTAGACGAAGTGGAGGCTGAAGACATTCAGGACCTGATTGAGGCTAATAAAGAAGAAGTAACTGATGTAGAACTATTAGAAATGCAACAGCATTGGAAAATGGAAGAGCGGAGCGAAGATGTGTGTGATGACGAAGTATTCAGCGACAAAAGTAAAGTTTTAACTACGTCAAATATTAGTAAAATCTTAAATCTCGTCGACTGTGCATGCACTCTCATAAAAGAAAGTGATCCTGATTTCGAAAGAAGCTCGGTAGTTGCTAGAAGTTTAAAGGATTCTGTGAGTTGTGACAAGGATTTTTACAAGAAAGAAGCAAAAGAAAAAACAGCTCTCTTTAGGTAGTTATTTCTCTAAAACTCAAAGCAAATCCTCCACCACAACCCAAGACAGCAGCAGTAATGATCGTTCTGACGACGTCGAGGTGGATCAACTGCAAGAACCGGAAGAACTTTCGTTAACGTGACGATGGCGGTGATGCGCCTTCAGCTGTTCCTTGTGTTTCATTTTCTGCACTTTATTTATAGTTCTATCCGTGATTAATTGTTTTTTCTTCAAATTTGTTATTTTTAAAGCATTTAAAGAAACTATTGGATTGTTGTCTCGCAATTTTAAGTTGTTACGTATTGTTATAGTGCGCATAAGAGGGAATGCGGAATATCTTCTTTTAGTTTGAGGCAAAGCCAAAAGTTCTCAATTTCAGTAATCATTTATCCAATTTTACCTGTAAATTTTTAGGCAAATGGAATAAAAACGTTTATTTAACTTTAAATCAATTTTAAAGCGATGTTAACTGCAGTTTATTATTTTCACAGTATATTTTACAAAATTTATACGGTGAAAGCAGTGTCTCGGGGACGAATTAAGTTCCATAGCATTAGGCGTTATGGAACTTGATGATTCTAATAACGCTGTTTCGATTAGCGCTCGCTTTTCATGGAACGAATTAAGAGCGTTAATCTGGGAGTGGGTGTACTAAGAATTTCATTCGTACGAAAGTACGTTATTGTATCGTTAATAATACCATATTTAATTCATATTTCCTACAGCTGCAGAAATTAAAACGTATAATTCGAATACGGTCTATTATGACTGGGAAACTATCTCGCTCAAACTATCTCAACTTGCAATTCACTCTGTCCTTTCCCCCCACCTTCCTCCCATTCCCTGCTTCATGCCTCTGCGGTTGATCGCAGGGTGATATGTAGATATAGCCCGACAACTAGAGTTCCGTTGAGTTTGAAGGAGTAACAGGAAAGTTTTCGTTTTTATGTATGGTATGATCAAGCGGAAAGGGCACCCTTGATTTTTTCGTTTTTTTTGTATGGTATGATCAAGCGGAAAGGGCACCCTTGATTGAAGGTAGCCCATGCGAGTCGAAAGACTCGTCCTCTCTTGAACGTACTGTGTGGAACTGCAGTAAAATTGGCTACCTGGTTACCTTGGCGGTATCGGGGCTTGTTCTCACTTTCTCTCTTGTCGGATCTTTCATTGTAACCGGAACGCAAACCGTTTCGCCCGAGGACAATGAACCCGCGTGTATGTGCTCGCCCGCCGCCGGAAGTGCGGGAAATACCAACTTCGGGGCAGGTGTCGTCATTGTTTTCGCCTCGCCAACCCTTTCCGTCTCCCTCGTGCTAACTCACCTCGTCATCATCCCTGCGAATTGCCCGATCCCGTTGTCGGCACGGGTCCTTCATAACAGCTGTCTATCCCATATGGGGGGTGAGGAATCATGGGTAGGACTGTTACGTGTATGCTTTTCGCCTTTTCTAGAGTCGGGTGTCATAAAGTGTCGGGGCGAAAAAAAACTGAGGGTCGTTTGATGTCTATAAAGCCTCCGTTTTCGGCGAGAGATATAAGCCGGTCGTTAAAAAGGCGCACCCTTCAATGCAATTCCGGCCCTAGCGACTTGGGTAACACCCGGTTATAGGGGCTGCTAGTCTGCGACTTATTAACCCTAACTATTGAGCGAGCAATAATTTTGTATTTGTACGTGTGATGTTATAATTTTATCGAAGACGGATCTACTCGAATTTTGGCACTATAGGGTCTTTCGTCGTGAGGAAAGGATTGGTAAAGGATCCAAATCGTCTACCCGGTGGCCAGTTACGGTGTTTTTCAGTTTGTTGGATGTCAGCCGTAAATGCAAGTGTGATATACCGTGAAATTACGGTCTGAATCACATATGTGCGAAAATTCTTCTTTACACCGGAATAAAAGGGCCAAAATTCCTATAATTCGTGCATAGATAGTTACTTCGGTTTATTCATCACACAAATCGGACATATGAGGTCGGAAATTTTATTATATCTGTATGAATTCGCAAATTTACTTTAGTGAAGTTATTTGTCTTAAACTATGCACGTATTAAAAAAACATCGTCCATTCGACCGGTAGAGTCTGTCTCGGAACATTCCACAACACTTTTCTACCGAGAAAACCTATTTAAGCCGTTATCATGGAGATCTTTTAATTACGATAAAATATTTTAAAAGTTAAAAATATTGTACAAATAACAAATATCCCTGTAATATAAAATAACTAATACAGATAGTCTGCAGAGCAAACCTCAGTCCCCCGGCAATGATATTGAAATGGGGAAGTTAATATGGAAATCGGAAAATTTCACGTCCATCAAGTATTGCCATCCAAAAAAACCTTCTTTAGTGTATCGTAAAACAGACTGAAAGTCGTGAAGACTCTCAAAAAGAGCACAATGAAGCCTACCGACTAAAAACTCCTGATGGAGCATTCTTGTTCCGAAACCTTGAAAAGAAACTGTGATTTTAAATGTATTTCTGTGTACGGTTATAATTACACCCACCCTCAAGAGGTAGGCACAAAGCAAATTATCCTTATATACACTCCTAGTATGCGGAAAAGAGAATCTGAATGTAGAATGCACCCTGAGAGGAGAGAAATTAGAGGTCTAGAAACAGGTGTTGAAGTCAGTGGAGAATGGAAAACTTCAGCGCCCTTAAGGTGGCTCTGGCTGGACTATGTGAGTCAAGATAAATACTAATTTACACATTTTCATATATTCAGTTTTTAAAAATCCTGCTTCCCCTGGTGAAGTGGGCCACTTACCGAAATCCAAAATTAAGGTGCGAAATATACAGAACATTCCACAAATATATATTTTAATTGCCCAATTTTTTTCAGCCATAGACTGCAGCGCCATTTTCGTAGAACTTCCATATTATAACTTCAATTACAGAAGTAATTCCCTAATAATTTAAATAAATAGGCCGTAAGATGCCTAAATATTATTTTAATTCAATTTCCTTGGAATTTTCGCTTCTCATAAATAGTTTTTATTAAAATCTTGAATATGCTTTCTCGCTCAATTCGGCATTTTTTTCCACCGTAATCTGAGTAATCACGATAAGAGCCCATGTTATAATGTCCACTTTCATGTGTGAATTGTAGTAAAACCATCCGGGAAACCGTATTTTATATTATACTTATTCTTCATATATTATATTATATTCAGATAATCTGGAATAAGTGATCCTGAGGCCAGAGCCACCATAAGCGCTCGCAAAGGACGTTGAATGCAAGGATATGAACTAGCGAAACGTTTACCAAGATGCCGGAAGGTAGCATTTTGTCGGAGCACAACAGTGAAGGTCGAATTTTACGTGTATTTTTATAGAATTTGTTCAGAATGAGTATTTAAAACGCCAGTTTTTTAACCTCGTATTAATTATAAACTTTAAGTTGTCCATCTTTGACGCCTTTCTCCTGACATTCAACTTATGACAGGTTTGGCGAGATTTTTCATTTTTTTTATGTGAGCAGAAGTTAGAAGCATGAAGTAAATATTATATCTCTAGAGGAGCAAATACTTTGTTTTTGAAACCACGGAAATTCTTTGCAATTAACTCAGTGCATTGCTCATGCACACTTTAACAAAGTGTGCTTGTGCAATGCTACAACGAATGCCTCATTTTTTCACGCCGTTCACGGGAAACGCCACCACAACCGAAGATTTTTTGCGATTCTGTCCAAAATCACTGCGGTGAGTTATTGGTCTATTTGAAAAACAATGGCGGAGAAAGCATACAAACTACACAATTTTGCATTTCTAATGACATCTATACGTTAAAAATACCTCATTTATTACGTGAAGCCTTTCTAGAGCGCATTCTCGTATCATTTTCCTTGTAGAATGATTATTTTTTGGCGATCATCTCGGAAAGTATCTCCGGCTTGACTTCGTGGTAATTGCTATTGGAAATTATTAGAGTTACTTGGTGATAACATATAAATTCATGGAAACGCGACCTAGGTTTTCACATATCACCTCATTACCAGGCGATACCCGATCATGCTAAAAAAATTTAATTTGTATAGTCGTCTTTAAATAAATTTCTATGGAACCACCGAGTAACTCTAAACATTTACTCGAAAAGTATGGTGGAAAATAGTTAATAATTTGTAAGCATTAAAACGGCGAGACCTGTTTCTTTTTATTGAGGCAAGTTCGCAGATGCTAATATCGAAGTTCTTTTGTTGTTTTGCGCACATCGACTCTGCCCTCGATCTGTTGTGAAGTGCGCTACTTAGTGCCCAGGGTCTGCTATATGAATGGAAAACATGTGCGCTGGTATGTTGCGAAGTGAGCACCGCACTCCAGCGAAAGAAAAGCTCCCATCTTGCTATCAGAACGTTGTCCCATAAGAAGTGATACACATCAATACCAAGGTAAGGTTATATATACGGTATTAGGACCTTGATAAAGACATTCGCTACTCCAGCAACTTCCATCGAAGTCAACTTTGATGGGTGAAGTCAACCCAGTAGCGCCCATGACCGGTTGGACGAAATATTACCCCTTAACTATCTTAGAATGGGTTTAGTGGTAGAGACATATGATGTTGAATTGCCATGGCAGTTAAAAAGCATTTTCAAGGAGGAGGGAAATTCCGGAAAGTATCTCCGGCGTGACTTCGTGGTAATTGATATTGTAAATTATTAGAGTTACTTGGTGATCCCATATAAATTCATGGAAACGCGACCTAGGGATGAGTGAGGTCTGAGTAGAGACGTAATGAAGGCTGGTGAAAACCCTAATATGGAGCATGGCGGTGTTATGGGTCGGAGACTTGGTCATTGCGAAGGGAGTGTGTTTGTAGACTTAAGACGTTTGAGATGTGGGTGTGGAGAAGCATGGAGAGGGTGAGCTGGGTGACGGAAGGACGAACGAGGAGGTATGGGATATGGTTGGAGAGGAGAGGAAGCTATTAGCGGAGGTTTGGAGGAGGTTGAAGAGATGGATGGAGGACGTACCGAAAGGAGAGTGAATGTTGAGGAGAATAATAGAGAAAAGGACACTGGGGAAGCGTGGAAGAGGATAGGAATTCTGGGAGAAATAAGAAGAGTAAGATGATATGAGGGAATCGAGAGGAATATAATGACGTGTCCATCCATAGGAGTGAAAATAGGAAGAAACAGAAATTTGGATGCTGGGATAGATCTGTCCAAAAACCTACCAATCTGCGGGTAGAATACTTAAATGTAGGATCCATCTACCTTAGGCTATTGACTCTGATTCCCTCACGCTCGGCGATGGAGTCAGGCCAACTTGGCCGTGGAATTCCAGAAGGTTAGGAAATAATTTTCAGCTTGACCCATCCCCAGGATGCCGACCACCCTTTGCCCACCGAATTTTTTGATCGCCATCCCTCTTGCGAGTGTGTGTGTAAAAGGTGAATTGTGATTTGCGCGCTAGTTATCGACCCCTCGTTCCGGCTCAGCCCACCTGTTGCCCCCCTCAAGTACGCGCGGCGCGCATCGCGCAGCCCTCTGCGCGCAGGTGGGACACACTTCCCCAGCCGTCTCTCTCCGGTATTCCCCTCCCCGGCCTCGAGACCGACCCTCCACGTCTTGACGGACGACCGGGCCGTGCTTGCTGAGGGGGGGGATGCGGCGCGGTAAGGTGCCACACCAGCTGTTGTCGCCGAGAGTAGAGGGAAAGGGAGGCCGTAGAGGGGAATGCGGGGAGGAGGGGTAAGTGACCCGTCTGGTTGTAATGCTGCGCTGTAATCTGTATTTGATGGTGTTGTGTGGGTCCAGGTACATACCTACCGGTTCCGAGGGTTTTGTGATTGCCACTGGCGCATCTGGTATTTTACATTTCCTACGTCCGTATCGAGTCCATTGTTTACAAATCTCAGCCTTGAAAAATCGGTCACTGGGAATGGTGTAGATGTGGCAACTTAAGGCACTATATTTCTCGGTGGCTAACGATAGTTTGGCTTTTGAGATAAAATTTATATTTCTTGAACGACACAGATGAAAAACGTAACAGAGAACTAGTAAAAGTTATAGATGTTTGTTTGTTCCCAAATGACTGCTGGAATACAAGGTACATGGTTACGTACGTTTATGCGGCTTAGTTTTTGAGAGCACGTAAAATGGCTAATATTTATCGTATTATAGCGGTTAAAAAGCCATCGTCGCCAGCGTGACTAGTGCAGTACAAAAAAGAACATGATATGCGGATTTATTGTTAAGTTTTAAAAGTTATAAACTACAGTGCGACCGGTTGGTTGGAGCCAATACCCACCCGCGGTGAAAGGTCGACGCCGAGGCTCGGATTCCGAGTTCGGGTCCAGCTAAATGACGGTCGACCCTTCCACGGGGCTTCGAGAGCAGGTAAAATTTTCTGCGGCCCCAGCAAACGGATTTAAGCCCTTTAAGTCCCTTAATTGATGTCTGTAATCGTAGGGGACAAGAGCACTATAGTTTTCCATAACCAATGATACAACTTATCTAACATTATGCGTGGAGCGATATTGTATCCATTGTTGCCAAATTTCGTTCATTCTTAGTTAACTGGTCATTGGTGATAGATGTGGCGACAGTGGACGCTATTTTACTCGATGTTGACGGATCGTAAAATTACGTCATTACTGCCTTGAATCTTAGGGACTGCGGTAAGACCTTTGATATTGGGCTTTAGTCTGCCTGTCCTGTCGTTGGGGTGGGCTCAGATACAGTTTCTGAGGATTTTGTCATTACTTATGAATGTTATTGATTTCCATGGTTAGCTCAACCAATGCCTAGGAAGGTTCTAATGCTGAGCTATTGAAGACATTGGCTCAACGCTCGTAAGATTATCTACTGTGACACCTAGGCTTTGCTTTCGAGCATTTGCCGATTGGGTTTACATTGTGAGAATGTTAGTGATAGATACGATCCATCAACAGTATGGCCGTGCTTAAAGGTAGCCATTGTCCACGAGGATAGTTTATGTACACTCTCCATGGGCGATTTGCCAACCCTGCTTGGCGTAATCATGACATGGTGATGATGTAGAGGAAATATTAATGCCTGCTCAGAGTGTCTACTAAACACCTTTATATGTGCTTTCAGACCCACGCTAACTGCTTGGGGATGGTTATGAGAGGCGAAGTGATGCTGAAGGAAGTTTTAGAGGGGAGGATGTTTGGTTGGCGAGGAAGGGAAAGAAAGAGAATAGGCTTTAAAGGCAGGATGTAGAATGGGAGGATGTGTGAAATGAAGGAATAAAATCAAGGATGGAATATTGTAAGTAGATAGGGCCTTGCACATGTGAAAACCTAGAGGATTTGGCTAATTTCCATTTAACCTGCCATATCTGGTTGATCAATGTATTATTAATAGATACTTGAGGCTACTGAAGTTGAAGTGACTCGTAAACCTGTCTTTCCCACCTCAGTGGCTGTTTCCATCATTACATGCAGTACAATGGGACTGAGCTTTGCTCGGCTCTCTATAAATGTCACTTACTTCTTTATTGAAGTGGAAATTTATGTTGGACATTTAATTCAATTTTTATACCACCTTATTATTTAATCATGAGTGAAAAATCTTAATCATATTGGCTGAGATACGTTTTCTCAAAAATAAAAAGTTATGGAATGTCCACTCTTGGTGAAAATCGTCTTAAGTAATTGTCGCGAGGTTTCGGAAATCTGCATCAGAGCACCTGAAGAAATATAATGAATAATTAAGTTAAGTAAAGAGTGGGTGTGGAACCAAATGAAAGCAACCGATGTATTTCTTATGGGAAGTTTGTCTCTTTCATTTCTGCACCTGACAGATTTTTTGGGTAAATGAGAGCTATACCAATTGATTCCTCACACCACCAAACCCCTCAATGCCAAGATTTGAGGAGATCAGATCACCAGTTTTCTATAAAATCAATACATTGCACTCACATTTATACAATCAATGCTCGCTTTATTGTGTTAGATATTTTTACAATGGTGTCTTATGACTTGCATCCATGGAGTACGATTCAATCGTCGATTTCGATTCAATTAGCACAATATCTTATCCTGAATGTCTTGCCAAACATTTTCAATTTTCTTCTCAGTGATCATGGAGCCCATGGAATTGGGATAGGGTTACAGGTGATATGTATTTTCATGGATTACTGTCTTGCTATGTTTCTGTTTTAATCATCAATGGTATACGGAAGAAGAATAATTCTATCATTTAGTTTGTTCAAGATTTTTCTGTAATGATATTACAGACCAAATGGGAATTATGTTTTCAATTTAGGTGCTGTAAGGTGTAAGGGAAGTCTCAGTAATTATCTTTAAATACATAACATAGGACTTTCAGGGGGCCCATTTTTTTTATGCCGTACCCAGAACTCGTGGTCAAAACCAAATTTTTTTGTTTTGGAAAACATATTACAGTGACAAAATTATTTTTTTAATTGTTTAAAAAGAGCTAAAAGAGCATTTAATGTCCAGCAAACCAAAATAATTTAATACCATTTTTTCACTTTTCTCTATTAAATCAAATTTTCTTTCTGCTAATTGGTGGGTTTTCAGACAGTATTTAACGTAAAATCCTGATTTGTAGTGCTAAATTGTAGTGTTTTCTCGTGTATTAAAACACAAACTTCTAGTGTAAATCACGATTTATTTGCTAGCGGGTACATAGGCCGAGCCGCGTCGCGAACGTTGCATTTGCGTCAGTACTGTTCCGTAGATTGCCCCTGGTGGTGTCCAGCTGCGGCCTTTTATATCCGCCGACGAGGGTTCTCGAACCTTCTCCACCTTGACTGGCCGGCAATGACTCACTCGCCGGCAATCCTTATAAGTCGGCGTCGGCCGGCACATGGCTCTCAACACCCTCCCTCCTCCGAAAGAAAGAAAAGTATCAGCATCTTATCCCTCGCAAATACAAGTTGTTTTCCTCACTAGCCGGCCACTTCGTGTTGTTGTTCCGCCCCCCTGGAATTCCCTTGCTCTGATCCCGCTGCTCTGCACCGCCGGTTGGGCCGCCATGAGGAACGCTCGATTTCGCCGAACTACGCCGCCGTCAACTTACACGTCGTATGACCGCGGATCGCTGCGTCTGTTGACGATGTTCCCGCACCGGTGCCTGTCTCTTACCCCAACTCGGTCCCTGGGGTTCAGCTCGGGCAGCGGTCGAGTTCGACGTCTTTTGTTGTAATTATCTGCCGCCTTCGCTTTCTTTATCTCCATCTTTCCCCGGTGCTCTCGCAGGTACGGCCACGATGGCTTTAATGCGGCCGAAGAAATAGGAAGGTTTGTGCGTAGTTTTCTTCCCATTAGGAGCTCTGCTGGGCTATACCCGGTTTCCAGGGGCGTTGACCCATAGATGAGTAGCCCTATATTTGGGTCTTTCTCCTCTAGTAAAATGTTCCTAACTATTTTCACTGCTGACTCTGCTTGGCCATTGCTTCTCTATAGCTTTGGGCTACTCGTCACTAGCCGGAACCAGTATTCTTTGGCGAATTCGAACATCCTCCCTCTAAACTGTGGCCCATTATCGGATCGTACAACTTCTGGAATTCCGAACCTAGCGAAAATCGCTTTCATTTTTCCGATGACTGCAGCTGCGGTAGTCGTTGTTAGCCTCGTCACCTTCGGATATCTTGAAAAGTAATCGACAATGACTAAGAAGTTTTGATTACGGACGGTCACGATATCAATCCCTACCGTCATCCATGGTCTCTCAGGGACTGCTGTGGGCATCAGGGGTTTTACGGGCGTGGACGCTTCTTTAGACATTCTTCACATTTTTCGACCGTGTTTTGTATGTCCGCCGATATCCCCGGCCACCAAATGGTAAATTGAGCTCTCTCTCTACACTTCACTATTCCTAGATGCCCCCTATGTAACCTGGCGAGCATATCCTTCCTTAAATCCTTCGGAATAATAACTCTGTGTCCATGCATAAGTAATCCTTCTCCCTCATTGAGATATCCTCTCTCTTCGTAATATCTCTGTAGTTGCGGTTCAAGGTCCTCTTTATGCGCAGGCCAGCCCCGTCGGACGTATTGCCTTATTTCTTTTAAGGCGTCGTCTCTATCTTGCTTTTCTCTGACTTCTCCCAGCCTTCTACCTGTCATTGGGAGAGCTTTTATTACTTCTTTCACCATTGCTTCATCCTCTTCCGCCAAAATTATATCCTTGTCCAGTGATCTCCAGGCCTGGAAAGCATATCTGGGGTATAAAACAATTTTCCTGGAATGTGTTTTATAGTATACTGGTAGCCTAGCAGTCTCATGCGAAATCTCTGTAATCTTGCGGATAAATCGCTTAATGGCTTAATGCTCAGTAACGGCCCAAATGGTTTATGGTCTGTCCTTAAAATAAAATGAGACCCTTGGATATACAAGGTGAATTTCCCACTCGCCAAAGTTAAAGCTAATGCTTTTTTTCTATTTGCGCATACTTATGTTCGGTATCCGTCAGGGATCGGAATGCATAGTTGACGGCTTTCCACTCCCCGTTGTTTTGTTTCTACTCCAAAACTGCCCCCAATCCATAGGGTGACGAATCTGCTGAGACTCGACATTTTCTGATCGGGTCAAACATCGCAAAGGCGAACGCTTTGGTGAGCTTCTTCTTTATTCCAGCGAACGCTTTTTCGTGAACTTCAGTGCAAGGCAGTTCTCCGTTGCAAGATGATAACTCTCGTAAGGGTTGAGTCACGTCAGCCAGGTGATATAAAAATGTTAAGTGGTAATGAACCATACCCAGTGATCGCCGTACCGCTTCTGTTGTCGTGGGTCTCTCCATCTCGCGGATGGCTTCTATCTTCTCTGGATCCGGAAGCAATCCTTCTTCTGCCGAGATTATGTGTCCTAAAAATCGGCAATTCTTCACTCTCCATTTGCATTTCTTTTCATTTAGCGTGCTTCCCGCCGTCTGCAGCCTCCTTAACACGGCTTCAAGGCGCTCGTCGTGCTGCTCCCGGGATTCACCAAAAACTAAAACATCATCGAGTAAATTGGCGACACCTTCTAAACCTGCTTATGTTTCCGTCATTCTTTTCTGGAAATGTTCTCCCAATGAAGCTAACCCCATTGGAACGCGGTTGAAATAATATCTTCCGAATGGTGCAATGAATGTGGTTATCTTCTTGGTCTTCTCTTCCAACGGTATTTGAAAATATCCTCTGCAGGCGTCGAGTTTACGCATCACCTTTGCTGGACCTAGACGGGCTAAAATTTCATCCACTGGTAGCATGTGTCATTCGCGACTTACACTTTCATTTCACGTGTAGTCGACGCATATCATTATTTTCCTATTTGGCTTGGGAACGACAACCAATGGCGCACACCACTCTGTTGGCTCGTCCACAGGGGATATGACGCCTTCTTTTTCCATTTGTTTCAGCTCTTCTCGTACTTTTTCCCATTGCTGAATCGGCACTCTTCTCAGTGTAGTCACAGCATACGGCCTTGCATTCTCTTCCAGTCGAATCTCGTACGGCTTTTCTATTTTTCCCAGTCCGTTAAATAACGCAAGAAATGTTTCCTCCGGTGCCCCGTTTCCCAAAGAAGTCACACCAACCCATTTAAGTATTCCTAACTTATGGATAGCTGGTCTCCCTAGTAATACCTTTCTGCCCCCAGGAGTTACGTATATTTTTTCCTCACAAACTTTCTCCTTCCACCGCAAATCGACCACGAAGCTTCCTTTTGCACAAACGTTTGTTCCTCCTTGGCCTGCCAGTCGCTTAGACGTAGGGGTTAATTTAACTCCTGGCAATTTATCTTCAACCACGAGGGATCCTAACATTGTTACATCGGCCCCCGTGTCTATTTTGAATCTAATGTGTACACCATTTATCGTAACCGTGACCCACCATGGCTCGAGATTAGTTTCGACAGTTCCCAAGTAATAAATCCCTTCTTCGTCGTCTTCTTCCCGAACTACGACGGTGCCTACGACTTTCCCCGATCTACACACTTTTCGCCAGTGACCCTTTTTGCTGCACGCGTGGCACGTTCACTGTCTCGTGGGGCAGGTTGCGAATGCGTGTTGAGGACTCCGGCCGCATCTCTGGGGTGATAGCTGATGCTGGCGCTGTCGGCCTCCTCCCCCTGGTGGTGCTCTCTGGTCGCTACTTGGTTTAGTCCTCTTCTTTACTTCGCTAACCTCGTACTCCGAGACCGCTCCGCGATGCGTTGTCCCTAGAGTGCCTCTCACCACGCCTTGCTGGCGCTGAACCTCTTCCGATTGTCGTGCCTTCCGTAGAGCCACCTCCAGCGTCAGAACAGGATCCATCTGCAACGCTTGTGACAACTTCGCGTCGTAGACCCCGACCACAATCCGATCTCGGAGAAGATCGTCCTGGAGTGACCCATATTCGCAAATTTGTATGAGGCGATACAGGTCTTCGATGAATTCATCTACCAGCTCTCCTTCCTTCTGGCACCTTTGGTTGAACTTCGCCCTCATATAAACGATGTTCACTCGTCCCATGTAGTGAGTATGACATTCTTCGTACGGCTTTTTATACCTCTTTTTATCCGCTGCTGACAGTTTTAAACTAAGTAGGACGTCTCCTGCCTTTTCTCCCATTATGTAAACTAGCATATTGACCTGTTCTTCGTCGCTCTGCTTCTTCAGTCCAGATGCGACCCAGTATCTCTCCCAGCGTTGCGCCCATCGCGGCCATTCTTCCGCCACGAAAGAGAATTGGGACGGCACTGCCACTCCCGCTGCCAGCACGAACGTACTGCTTCCTTCCACCATTTCGTAGTCCAGGCGCTGCCACCATGTAGTGTTTTCTCGTATATTAAAACACCAACTTCTAGTATAAACCACGATTTATTTGCTAGCGGATACATAAGTCAAGCCGCGTCGCGAGCGTAGCGTTTGCGTCAGTAGACTGTTCCGAAGACTGCCCCTGGTGGTGTCTAGCTGCGGCCTTTTATATCCGCCGACGAGGATTCTCGAACATTCTCCACATTGACTGGCCGGCAATGACTCACTCCCCGGCAATCCTTATCAGTTGGCGTCGGCCGGTACATGGCTCTCAACACTGGTATATCTTTCTATTTTCTCTCCATTGGAAGACCGCCTTTAGATCCCTCTTGAATTCTTCATATCATCTCCCTCTTCTTATCTCATTCAGAATTCCTATCATCTTCCTTCCACTACCACACTTCCCCCATGTTCTCCCCTTTTATATCCTCTTTAGCATTCAGTATGTTTACTCAGACCCCCTCATCAATTTCCCACTATTTGAAAATGCTTCTTTTGCCATGGCAGTTGTACATCTTGTTCCTACCCCTTAACCCAATCTGCTCCAAAATACTATCCTGATACATAAGCTGCTTGACTTGCTCTATTTTTTTCCCTCCAACAACTATTTTCATCCCCACCTTATTGTTTATAGAAAGTCCCATTTTTTTCGTTTTCCTATAGTTTATGTTCATTCCATGCCTCTCTCACTGCACCTCAAGCACAATCATCATTGACTATAACCTCACGGCTGACTGACAAATCAATGCGTGATCGTCTGCAAATCTCTTTGAATTTATCAGAGCCCCTCAAACATTTATTCCTACCTCAATCTTTCCCTATGCCTCCCTCAGATATCATATATCAGAACACATATCATGCAAAGTTATGTGCTAATCTTTGATATACACTAAAATCACTCCAGCATTCTAAACATTTTGATAAGTCAAAGTTTGTATCTGTTCGATTGTGCATTTTGAAAGTTCACTCTCTAGGTCAAACGCTGCATGCGCATAATGGTCTCAGCTCCCAAGTTGATTGCAAGATAGGGTTCAGGAAGAAAACTTCTTGTGTGATGCCGGCCCTAGGGTTTATTGCATGGGAGGAGTCTTCATCTTAGAAAGTATAACAGTGTGTGTTAGTGTAGGTTTTGGAATTGTGGGGATGGAGGAAGCGGCGATTAGTCCATGATAGCTGACTGTCCACTCCCCTCATCCCTCAGCTTGATTAATGATGACACTGGCCCAAGGTTGGGTCTTCATTTCATCATCATTATATGGTCATCAATGTCATCATCTCAGAATTGTGGTTTATGCTCAGCTAATTTTCACTATGCAATGAGTTCCCCCCCTTGGACAGTTATTTCATTTGCAAAATTACTGTGTCAAAAACTGCATTTGTCAATAGGTTCCTGAATTCCATTTACCTGGTCAAGTTACTTAACCTTTAAACTCTGGATTTAAATGTCCTTCGAAGTCCCTCCCTGCAAGATTTAAATTGGCCCGTATCATGTTTTCATGTAACGAATGAGCCAAAAATGGCACTTTCGGCAGTGAGAAGCACCTAGCGGCGTGCTAATATTGGCCCTTTTGGCATTTGAAGGTTAATACATGCGGCTTTATTTATCATGTGATACAGGCATCTCAGAAAGTAATAGCAATTGCTGTAGCAATTTTTGCCACGCAGTAAGTTCCCAGCTTATTTGGTGTGAAAATGTCCATATATATAAAAATTTTCTGAATGCCTTTTACCCTGTCAAGTAACTCTGCAAATGCAGTTAGTTATCATATTATAGTTTTAATTATGTTACCCCCAAGATCATAGATAACTAAACCTAAGACTCTTCCTTTGGCAAAAAAAGACATTTCCAATGGACTTCTATGTTTCATTATTCCGTTTTAGTATGTATTTCATACCATTCCTCAGAAAGTATTTCAAGGACCTAATACTGCTTCTTCACTTATGGGTCTCTTATACACAGTGAATCTAATTGGGCTGATGTTGCATGATGGAAAGTGAAAAGTTATTAGTTGAATTAAATCACTATCACATTGAATATTTGTAGTTAACCTTAAGCTCTTCATGTAAAGATCATTTTCCCTGGGAAAGCCCCAGATCTTTCATCAGACATTTTTGTTAACAGGTTTTGCTTCCAACTTCAAGTTCGTATTGATACTTTTTTAGAAATCTAATGAATAATCCTCGGAAATTATTTTATTTCTGGTTGGAAATTTTCTGGGCAAAATTTTCATTCTCATTGAGAAATTTCCTTTTGGAAATTGAACATTCCCAATTCCTACTGGAAATTGAACATTCCCAATGGTTAATTTTAGATTGATTGTTCATTAAGTTCATAGATATCAGAATTGAGTGTTCATATATATTTTCTGGCTTATTTGAACTATATTTGCTTATGGTTGACTAAGTATTTTTCTCTTCTCCTTTACAGAACAACTATATCAAGACGTCCAAGTATACGGTGCTGACGTTCCTGCCACTGAATCTCTTTGAACAGTTCCAAAGGCTTGCCAACTTCTACTTCCTCTGCCTCCTTGTGCTGCAGATGATACCAGCCATCTCCTCCCTCACTCCCATAACCACTGCCGTTCCATTAATTGGTGTGCTTGCCCTCACAGCGATAAAGGACGCTTATGATGATTACGTGAGTTGTAACAGTGCCCATGGATTTACAAGTAAAGCTGGCACCTCACTGAGCGTGTGTGAATGTTTGTGATACCTGTGAGTCACCAGTATATGCATGTGTCTGTTAACATCTTGCTTTGCAAATTCACGGAGACAGATAAGTATGCCACTTAATATCAGTGTGATATTTGTAAACTGGAGTGTTTATCATCACCTACAAAAAAGCCTTCAATGAATCTCTTACTATAAATTAGCATTAGCTTTCTGTTTTGTTTAAGCTGTAATCCTGCTTTATATTTAGGAATTTTTATATTGAAAGCCTGTTGTGACGTGGTTTAAGATATTAAAACTAAGAAAGCATATAGAATAACAAATACTTGTTGTGGCAAAAAGAAACTTTTACATTTGTGCATTTGATATTATGTTGCATTTTGTTGGCTAAACTTGACAAGAAAAAGTGCAAGCCATATATGTAAGTGTGCTTGCTACCTAAGTAATATTCATAGGTTTATGTCTTTAGTACTTGATGCTTAATAAGTTGAAAGTTGTCCATTGCCTGAAGAAATTTAGTAGAAATTTATTTAGTTGAAATAAAACCTTAGTAAATTATTGAAAGATTTGGTGCTTGAGCACCTTGCAATTTGTGTGAAGTCTTCATGGGTCTTACAGCTTGTCGGGTGATTGTTCCCTGTCTTACTTTGGATTGTTGAATGTAAATTTATCCTTAATTATCGAGGAAGCTCAAGGATGATATACCTCAGGTAATCTGTTCGGAAAATTGAAGTGAAAACTTATGGTGGAATAAATTGACAAGCTGAATGGAGAATGGAATGTAGAAATGCTGATAGCCAATCTTCAGACTAATTATGGCTGATGATGTCTGTTGTCATTTTTCTCAGAGTAATAGAGTTATCTATAGAGATGTTGCAACAATATACTTAATCTGGGAATGGATCACTGTTCCTTCTCTCTCATTGTCGTTATTACCCAAATTTCTAACCATTCTAGTTGGGCAATGCTTACAGTTACTGTCCCAAGAATACACTCCATAAATTAAGGCTAGCAATTAAAAGAAAATGACAAAATGGGAAGAATGGTAATCATGTGTTTGCTCCCATGAGTGCAATTGAAAAATTACTTTAATGCAGGCTCATGCTTTTGTGAGACCTATGATTGTACCATTAGTGGCAGTCCCTGGAAGCTTAATGCACAAGTGAAGTATTTATTTTGTTGCCACCTAACAAAGCAGTTTTATATTGGAAATTTCTATTAGTTTTTTGAAACATAAGTCTATTTCTGCCATGCTAAATTGTCCACTTTGCCTCATTATCTCACCTTACATGGTAACATAGACCTGTACATTGCTTTTGGGTTTTAACCATGTGTGGCTTTCATAGACGATATTTTCCTGTACATTCCTATCATTTGCCGTATTCTATTTTCTAATCTTCTCAAGTTCTTAGAGTAAATAAGTCTTGATTTTTACAAATAACTTAGTGTGAAACATAAAAAACAGAGCAGAGAGCTACAAATGAATGCAACTGAAGCCTTTGAGTGATATTTTCTTCAAGTGAATTTACCTGAATTGGGTTTTTTATTTACATATATATTGTTTTTTTCACTCTTGGTCTCTGCCCATGGTAACATTAACAAGTTCATTGATATGTTTACAAGTAATGGTGATAGCTAAATATGAATAATTTGGATTTTTCATGGGATTCCACTCTTCTGCTCCATTCAGCAACGGCATCAGAGTGACTCTCAAGTCAACAATCGCCGTTCAAAGGCTGTGCGCAATGGTGTCCTGGAAGAGGAACGATGGGCTCAGGTCCAAGTAGGTGATGTCATCCGGATGGAAAATGACCAATTTGTTGCAGCAGATGTCCTCCTCTTGTCTACTAGTGAACCCAATGGCTTGTGCTACATTGAGACTGCAGAATTGGATGGGTAAGTAAGGAACCCAGAGCCCATCACATATATGCATGGGTTGTGTTAAATGATCCAGTGGCCTATGAGAAGTTTTTAAGCCCTTTTATCTTGCTATTCAAAATATTTATTTACAAAACAAAAATACCCTTAGATTATAAAAACGAGCTTAGATGCCCAAGCCACCTGTATATAATGGATCTCAAATTCTGGTCATCTAAACAAATAACCACTGGTCAATGGTTCTAATTTACTATCCAGCCATCAACTTTTTAAGTTTAAACTGCACATAAAATATCCCTCATCTACTGCCCATCTTATACATGCATATCGAATTTATACCCTAGCCCTACTCTTTATTAATGTCAATTTCCTCCACCTTGTTTTTCCTTTTCTAATTAAGGCCTATTAATTCTGAGAAAATATGAGGTCACAGTTAGGCAACAAAAAATCAGTCTCAATTCATGCTGAAGCATTCTTTCCTCTTATTCAACTAAAAGAACTGTATGCTCAAAGATTCAAGCACCAAATTTTTTTTGTGTTTATAAATTGTCGAATTCAAAGATAGATTGCCCTGACCTTCCCTGATCAGTTAGATAGGTTTTTTTTTTTATGTTCCACCTGGGGTAATTAAACAAAACTACATGTGTGAAGTTTCCTTGGGTTTCACACATGTATTTGGTTGGGAAAGTACCAAATCTTTTACTATATTTTACCTTTTCTAATCATGCTGGTGCTGGGCAAATTGCTCACCACTTGATATGATTGACTCTGCAATGAAATTTGCCAAATTATTTTATTTGTTAAAATTTATTGATCTTTTTCATATGCCATTTCAGTTGCTGTTAAAATATTGGGATGAATATAGATCATACAATTTTTTTCACTGTGATAAGCTGTGTATGCCATAAATTCATATATAAACATACTTTTGGTGGCATTCCTATCCCTAGCCTGTCAATAATAATGATAGCCTTTATTCATCATAAGAGTAACACATGCTACTATAGATGTTGTCAAAAAGAATATAAAACACAAAAAATACATACATGAAAAAATTACCATAGAGACAAACTACAGATTCACCCTTAAAAAGTCCAGTTCGAAAAAGTCCTCCTGTGAGTTCAAGGTGTTTAAAATTAGCTAGTCCTCAACTGTATTTCAAAATCTGCCTAAGCTGGTTACTACAGCTGTATGCGGTGGTGTATTATTGAAGGATTGTCTGTCTGATTGAAGGTTTTTGTCAGTCTGCACTGAGTGATATCGATATTATTTTTTTGCCCTGGTGTTGAGATCATGAACATAAGTTCTAAGTATAAATTTATTTAAATTATTTCTGACATAAATTAGACATTTAGAAATGTACAGAATAAATACTGTCATCAATTTTAACTTTCAAAATAGTGGACTGTAGTAATCTCGGGGGCCAGATCTGGTTATTAACCTCACTGCTTTCTTTTTTAACATAAGCAGAGCTTTGGTCTCCCCTTCATTCCTTTAAAGTCTAAGGCAATAGGTTTAGTGACTTTGAAAGAAAGCAAAGTAGGCAAGCTTAAAATATTCCTCAGGAACACAGTTTTTAAGTCTCCTTATAAGAAACTGTGACTTTGAAAGTATTTTACCTATAGTAGTAACATGGCCATTCCAAGTAAGCCTTTTAGAAGAATAATTATTATTATACATAGTGTTACTTGTTCTTTTGCTCCTCTTATTTTTTTGTCTTGATACTTCTCTAATTTCAAAAGGTGTTTCTAAAAAATTCAAGTAAGCCAAAAGAAGTTCATAGAGGCTAAATAAGGGGCCTAGAATGAGAAATTGAAAACTTTGTAAAGTTTGCTTTATTTTTCAGCATATTGCATCAAATTATAAATGGAACCCAATGCTATAATCTTTAAAAAAAGTGGACCGTATAACATTAGTATTTTTTCTGAAGGGAAAATATCCTATTCTATTACAGGACATGTACCTAATGCTATAGATTCCAGGGAACCTTGAGTTTTCAGCTGGGTCAGGCTTGCATTTGATGCTGAATTTATGTATTTACAAATTTGTTAATGGTCGTATCATTCTAAGCATATGTCATAATAAAATTCCACTGTGTACACTGTCAATCATATGAAAATATAACCCATTAACAGTTTTCTTTTCTTAGGTTATGACATATGTGAGCTGTTATGATAGGATACAATGATTAAACATCATGTTTTAAAATCAATTAAGCTTGTGTCGATATTTTATGTAGTAACTCTGGCTTTGCGACTAATGATAAATAAATGGAGAGGTTGAAGTCTTTTCCTTCAAGTACCCTAAATGAACGATGATTAATGAATGCAGATATTTAAGCTTTTAGCACCATAAACTGTATGATATCCAAGCAATCTGGTAATGATTTTTTGACTTAATGATGTTCTTCTTATTTTCAGGGAAACTAATCTGAAATGCAGGCAGTGCCTAACTGAAACGGCTGAAATGGGACAGAATGATGCTCTTGTTTGGGCTTTTGATGGTCAAATTATTTGTGAAACTCCAAATAACCTTTTAAATAAATTTGAAGGCACCCTTATCTGGAAGAATAAGAGGCAAGTATCAATAAAAATTCATGGCAGGTGAAATTTGATTGAATGAAAGTTTATAATCAGTTCTCGCAGAGCCTGTAAGCCCTTGACTCATGTATTCAATGAATGTGATTTTGTATTTCATTTTGCCATGAGCCATTCTGACCTCATGTGTTTCTTTGCATAGTAATTCAGTTTTGCCCTAGCATCTTTATAGTCTTTTGTGGACCTAATTTATAAACTAATTAATTGTTCTGATTGGTTTAAAATTTCCTTCCTTATCAGAGCAGAAGATTTCATGTTTAAATGGCTGTACAGTTTTATTTGATTATTAATCAATGCAGGGCCCAGTATGCAGCCCATGTTTTCATAGGCAGTTACCATTTTACAGAATGATGAAAATGGAGAATACCAAAAAACTGATGACATATAATCTAACTAACAATATGCCTTTCTCAAAAGTCATTCCTACCTCTCATAATTTTTGGGTATCATCTCCACAGTTATGTTACTGAATTTTGCTTGCATGTATTTGCTTTTGGTTATTAAGTTTTATGCTTAAGGGATGTACGTTTCTGATTCTACTAAGTGTCAGATGGTTTTGAAAGATCTCTTGTACCACTAAAAATAACTGGGCCCCTCTGCAGGGGTGGATTAAGGTCATTGGTTTGGGAGTGATGTATTATTGTGTTTATAGGGGTTTTGGTGGGGGAGAACCCCCCTTCCCCCCACTCTCTTAACCCACAATAGCATGCCTCTTTTATTACACATATATGTTACACAGATAGCATGCGGGGCGGGGAAAAGACTGACGAGAGGTATGCAGCTAGACAAACAGTAACAAATATTTTAAAGAAGTTTAATTTGACACGTTTGGCATAAAAAATGTTTAACTTACAAACCATATTGTATTTGAAGTAACAAAGTTACAAAATATATCATGTTTATAAATCAATATACAAACTTTTTCTGATTATGACCACATGATATACAATTGAATACACAGTGCTCAAGGCAGATTAGTCTATTACTGGTATTGCACACAGTCTTTGTTTTCCTATTCTTTTTAGATGGGCAGTAAGCACATCTACCATCAACAGAAAGATTGGATTTTTTGCAATTCTCAGGAAGACCTGATATTTCTGGTAACCGATGTCGCAAAGACAATCGAATATTTTCTTGTTTCTCCCTTCTTAAAATATTGTCCCTTGTCAATAGTTTAGCAATGTTGGTCAGATACTTCCTGCTACTGGATTTGCCTGAGTTTGCCTTGCAAAGAATGATGCTGTTGATTATATATTCATTCATATATAATATTCATTAGGGTGAAAAAAATGGTAAGGGGCCATTGACAGGAAATGCGAGAGACATTGTGAGTGGATTGCAATCGATATGAAATATCAACTTTTGTGGAGGTATAAAACTTTATGATTTCTGGTTTATTCTTCTTAGGATCCAGATTATGATCTCAATGCATTGTTGATGAAATTAAGACAACCTTATTATCTTTAGGTTTATACGACACAAGGGTAACTTCCTTTTGGAAACCAAAAATGCTGTTTCCAACTACCCTGTCTTTTGACTTGGCGATGAACATAGGTGGTATCTCGCCCTTATTTTACCTTATTGTTTCCAGTAATGTTTGACTATTTTTTAGATGTTCAAGAGCTAACGGATAGGACATAAACCAGTTATCAAGGGTGACATTTCTTCCTGTTTTATAAATATGCTGAACCAATCTTTTCACTGTGGAATCTGGCCTGTAATATGGACTGTGATTTTGCTTTCCAATATAGACTTCCATATTACTGGTGTAAAATGTTTTTGCATCACTGCATGCAAATATTTTTATCCTATATCTTGCAGGCTTGTTTAGCATATAAACATGAAAACTGGATTTTCCACGGAATTGTGGGAGCATCTCATCTACTGTAACCCCCTCACTCAAGCTGTAATGTTTTCGGCAGTTACTTACGAATTCATTGAAAATAGTCGTAATGGGAGAATATTTGTCTATTTTCCCAATTTCGCTTCTTTCGTGAATGTAGTCAAATCTCAACATTCATAGCAAAACTTTGAACCTGTTAATGCCCATGACAAATCTAAAATATTCAGTCCCCGTACCACATGCTTTCCAGAGATCAAAAACATTTTTCTGACCCTATTTTTGCACCCCTGCTAGGAAAAGTAATCTCAATAACGCCTTCAATTCCATTAGGCCTGTTTATTTAGCAACTCTTTGGCGCTGAAAACTACGCTGAACCATTTTGATTTTTATAATTGAGAAAGATACAATATCTAGCAAATGAGAATCAGAAAAAAAAGTTGCCAAGGACCCAAAACATTCATAATGCTGCGGGCCTCACCAACTGGCCCAGAAGAATGTTTCAGAATATTGCATTTTTTAATCTGAGATCCTTTTGTTGGTTGTACAGCAGACCACTCCATCACTCTGTTTTCCCCAACAAATAATCTGATTGTTTCCAACTGTTCATCCTCACTTTCTTCAGAATTGGAGTCGTGATCAGAGTGATACGTAATGTTATTACATTCCTCCTCGTCACTTTCACTCAAATCCACATTATCCTCTTCACTCTCACTTTCTAGCATTTTTAGTATTTGCTGTCTTTCTGGCTCACTCATGGTCGAAAAAATTCACATTGGATTTTCAATTCTAAACCAAGAAAAGGAAAAGATAAACTATAGCATGTCCATGAACTCTCTTGAAGAAAATATCTACTGTGGATATTAGAATCACAAATTACTCCAATATAAATTATTTATAGCGACTCACAGTGATAATTACTGGTGAATGTGCATGGCAGAGAACACGACAAAGCAGTTACCATAGCAAACGAGTGTATTCTTTTCTCAACAGCTTTTTCCAACTGAGTCTTAAAGAGAACTCCCTCCAGGGGCTGAAAAAATTAAATGTTGTGGGCAATACAAAGTGTGAAGTAATTATGTAAATGGTGCAATGCCAGTGAGTCAAATGTCCAAAAACTCCATAAACTGCAACTGATACATGATAGAACGCATGGGTGGGGATTCAACCAAAGTGAAATTAAATGTAACACATAATATCTTTTTACAATGCTTGAGCTGTGACTAAAGTGGAGTTTAGAAACATTAGGCCAGAAGGAGTATCGAGTTTAGGATATTGCAGATTGAGGAGAAAAAAATATTAATTTGGTCGGATGGGCAATCCCCACCTGCGCGTGCTATTGCAGGTAAATCCACTGCTTTCCCTCCCTCATTATGATAGCTATCACACAGATGAGACTGATCTAGTAGCATGGGTCAGATATTGGTCTGTGGATATATGTGGCTAGATCCATTTCCACCTCATTTTTCAACGTTTTCTGTTGAATATTACTGAAGAAAATTGAAGAGGCTGTAACTGGCAGGAGTTCTAACATTTTTGCCAAAGAATCTGGGCTCAGTTCCAATATTGGCAATGCACTGGGTGTTAGAAAATATTCGTGAGCCTCTGTATACCATTTGACTGAAGGCAAAAATCTGAAGTAAAGTCTTCTGAGAAAATTTTGCGAGGAGGGAGTGATAGTTTTTTGCTGTTGAACTTCAAGAATATGTGGCAGAAGAACCGTTCAACTCTTGGCTGGGATGCTTTTCAGGAGCCTCTATTAAAATACCAATACTGTCTTGAAGGAGTGGGCATTGTAGTAACCTGCCCTGATATTCCTTAATCTACTTCCATTTCAGTAAAAATCTGCTGGAAAATTTTCCTAGCAGCATGGCTAGGATTCATAACTTTTATGCAGTCATTATGTTTAGGGTTTTTTTAAAAATGATAATCTTCCTTTTAGGGTAGAGTAAGTAAACTCATTATTATCCCTTTTCATGAAAGATGAATTGTGAGTGCATACCAGTGAAGTGCCATTTATTGTTGTCAATAAGTATTTATTGCTTCTGCATATTTTTTTCAATATTTTTGCAATGAAATTTTTGCCATAGATAGTTATGAAGGACACAATCTTGATATTATGTATGCATTAATTTTTATGCCTCTCTTTTATTGCATTTTTGTCAACTGTGATGAATTTTATTTGGATTGCAGGTATTCTTTAGACAATGATAAAGTGGTGCTGCGAGGCTGCATTCTTCGCAACACTAATTGGTGCTATGGTGTAGTTCTGTTTGCTGGCAAGGATACTAAGCTCATGCAGAACTCGGGGAAGACCAAGTTTAAACGCACAAGCATTGATAGGCTGTTAAATTTCATAATTATAGGAGTAAGTAACATTAGTTCAATTGTTTGATTAGTTCTATGCTAAGTTAGTTGGTGCCCAACATTCAAGTAATATGATTAAAAGTGTTTCATTACATCTTCTACTTTTCTGTGGTAATTTTGAATAAGGTCATGAGGTACTAATATTTGAGCAAAATTTATTTTCTGTTGAAGAATTCTAGAAAGCTTGAATATGTGAACAACAGAACTATTATTGCAGATTTTTTTTACTTGCATTTAAGGTAATTGAATTATATAGTTGTCTACCAACTGAATTCATTGAGTATAATATTTCTTTTGTTCAAACATTCTATTCTTTCTGCTTTTGGGGTAAGTCAGCTTCATGTGTTAGATTCCCTGAATACCATTATTTTTTGATAAGTATTGTTAAACTGAGCTCCATGGATATTTTTCATTGGATAAAACATTTATATTTGAGATTTTAAAAATTTATTTCCCAGCATATGTTCTTACCTCCCTATTTGCATATTGTATTTCATGAGACATTTCCATAGCCTATCTTGATGTTCTTTTGAAAATGTGCTACCTGAGTCAGAAATATACTTATTGTTAAATGAGGTCTGAGGAATTTCAAATGAGACATCTCCTACTATAAAATTTTACTGTAAATAGCAATGGGAGATAATCAAGCATCTAGTCTCTAATTTTAATTAATCTCTGTACTGAATGTACGCTGAAAGGACTAGAATTACTGCATACCCTGATCCACATGATGCTCTTTTATTAACCTTAATTGAAATCTAAAACAGTGCTAAATCATGTGAGGCAAGGATGAAGCTGCATTTTTATGCTGCTGATTTTTGTGTGCCCATTTCTTTGCTTCTGTGTGTTTTGCTATTTTTGAAGGTCGGGGGCTATTTTGTGATGGTGATGCCTAACTATTTGGTGGGTAATCTAGTGCTGATATACGCCAACTCATTCATCTTTGCAAACTAGTTTATTCTGGACCAGTCCTTTTCACTAGCTCATCATTCCTTATTTTATTGGTGGCTATATTTTTTTATTATCAATTTGTACTTTCTGTTTAAAGAAAGTTAAAAATATAAAATTAGAAATACCTGGTGTACCATTATGATCATATTTTAGGATATTGGATAAAATAAAACAAAAAATAATTTATTAACATTTTAAATGATGATTCTTAAAACATTTATGTATTTGTGAACCATAAAGATTGGATCGATGACTAATAGGAAATTTTCAAATATGCTGCAATTATATGGGCAATAATAGCTCTAATATGGTTTTTGTAATGCCAAAATTTTCAGGGGAAGTGGTGATGATTGTGATTCCCGCCCCAATTTCCATCCTTTGTGACCAATCTGTTTTCAGTTTCTGAACATGTGAATGAATTAAACTTCAGTAATCAGAGTGCCTGGCTGCAAATAGGGAATGTGGTGCCACATGAGAGTTTCAAGTATATGAGTATTTTTATCACAATAGATATGACCATGAGATAGGGAAAATTATGGCCTTAACTATCACTTTCCCTATCACTGAAAAATAAAAGTTTAAATGATCCCTGCACTTGTTCATGAAAAATGGCCATACGATCCAGGTTTTGGGAACATTTTTGAAGTTTTTTTACCATTACTTAGCATATGTACATATATAGTTGTGTCAAATGTCACATCCTGTTTGGACTTGACATGAATTTTTTTGCTTTCATTTCAGATTGTATTTTTTTTACTGTCTATGTGCCTGTTCTGTACCATTGCCTGTGGTATATGGGAGAGCATCACAGGGCAGTACTTTAAGGTCTACCTCCCATGGGACACACTTGTCCCAAGTGATCCCATTGCGGGAGCAACTGTGATAGCTTTGCTTGTCTTCTTTTCCTATGCTATTGTTCTGAACACCGTTGTGCCTATATCTCTATATGTTAGGTAAGTCCTTCAGATAAATACAATTATTTCTATGTTCATTGCAATGAGCATTTAAACATTTAAGGTGAAGTGGCAAAACATTTCTTTACAATTGAGCATCTCTTTTTCAGTGTTGAAGTTATTAGGTTTGCACAGAGTTTTCTTATTAACTGGGATGAGCATATGCATTACGAGAAGACGGGCACATCTGCCCGGGCCAGGACAACTACTCTGAATGAGGAGTTGGGTCAGATAGAATATATATTCTCCGATAAAACAGGAACCTTAACACAGGTAAATATTTCTTCTTATGCTTAAACCAGGTCAAATTCTGATTAATATGATTAATGCTCTAAGTCCAAAGCCTGAGGAAATAGTTGGGCCACCATCTTGCTTTAAATAGCCAAAAGCAATAGAAAATCTTTGACTTTTCAACTTTCGTTTTTTTTTGGTGAAATATTATCCCAAGATGTGATGGAACTTGATCTTGTATCCCTCATTTTTTTGTTCAGTACTGAACAAGATGGGGATGAAATTTTCCTGGGGTGAGAGAAATTGTTTGTGAAAATGGATGGGAATAAGAGCGTAAATGGCGGCAGTCTTGGTGTGTGAATTTCATCCAGGTGTTGGAGCATAATTTTTTTGGCTTGTTCCTGTGATAATACACTAATACATACACATCAGACCATTCTATTTTGGAGTAGGCAAAGTCAAAGAAGTTAGTTATTGCTGTTAGCCCTTGGAAACTGGCACCCTTTTAATAATTTCCTATTTAATTCTCTATCCTTACAAACCAATTTTGTTTCTCTAGCTCTCATGCATTGCATATTAGGGAGAATGCTATGCCATATTTAATACATCAGTGTGTGTGCATTCATACAAAGGTGTATCAAAAAAATTCATTGTTGAGTTGAAATGTGTTATAATAATAGAAATCTCAGCAAAATTATAACCAAATGTATCAAATTCACATGTTTGAATGGATTAATGATTTGAGGAATGTGACCTTGCATTGAATGATAAATTTTTGCAATGCATAGGCAATGGAGTAGCAATGTGATTGTCTGTAACTGTTAAGATTATGGTTGATTTAAATAAAACAACATGAGTCGCGCTATAGATGCAAATCCTTCATTGGAAAAAACCGGAAGAAAGTTTTCAAGACAAAAGGAAAACACAATTCACAAACAAGTGAAACACACTATGCAGACAGGTTTAAATCTAGATTACTATTTCCAACACACCACCTAATCTAGATAAACATTTCAAGCCTTTTTAGATAGACACAAGCCTACTAAACATTTAGTGAATTTTACATTACTTAGTGAGTTTGTCAGACAATCTGCCACCATCTCCTCAGTTGGCACATATTCCAGAGTTATCTCTTTACGTTGCACTGCATCACATACAAAATGGTGCCTTATGTCGATATGTTTGGTCCGAGGATAATTCACGGCATTGTTGGCAATGAATTGTGCAGAGTGGTTGTCACTGTACAACAATACACATAATTTTTCACCAAGAAATTCACAAATTAAATTTCTCAAGTAAATTCCCTCCTTTGAAGCTTGAGTCATAGCCATGTACTCAGCTTCTGTGCTCGAAAGAGCAACACACTGCTGTTTCCTGCTCTCCCAAGACACAACACATCCTGCAAACTTGTACACAAAGCCTGTAATAGATTTTCTATCAACCACATCACTCCCCCAATCTGCATCACAATATCCCACAAGGCCCTAATCAGCACTTTCAAAAGTAAGACAAAAGTCTTTAGTACCTTTCAGGTAACGCAAAACCCTTTTTGCGCTTATCCAGTGTTCCTTTCCATAACAATTGTTAAATTGACTAAGCACCTACACTTGTAGCATGAGCAATATCAGGTCTGCATGTAACTGATAAATACATCAAGCAACCAATTAAATTTTGATATGGCAAATCATCATTACATTGATTACATTTGTATAATTTCTTACCAAATTCCATCAGGGTTGAAACAGGTTTACAATCATTCATTGAAAACTTACTCAGAATACTCTCTATGTAGCGTTCATGATCAACAAAAATAACATTTCCTTCTCTGCTAACCCTCATACCAAGTATATGACTGGCCCTTCCCAGATCTTTCATATGGAGTCTATTCATTAGACCTTTTTCAATTTCTGTTTTTCTAAATCATCATTAGAGAACAAAAACATATCATCAACATACAGGGCTAACACAGGTACAAAATTCCCTTTCACTTTAGATTTCAACTCTAGGGCACACGCTCAATTTTAGAGCGCATGAAACCCATTTACATTGAATAGCCTTTTTCCCAGATAGTAAAGCAACTAATACCCATGCATCATTAATTTTTAGGGAATTAAGCTCATTGAGCATTGCTTCCTTCCTCTTACTTCTGTCACAGGATGGCAATGCTTCAGATACAGTTTCAGGTACATCAGGGTCACAGGCAACATGAAATAAGTGATACTCACTGAAATCCTTTTGTACTCTCTCACGCATTGGATACCTCCTTACTGGCAGTTGACCATCATCGGATGAAATCTCCTCCATCACACTTTACTGGATGCTGCTGCCATCAGGGGTTGGTATTTCAGGATGAAGCATCTCAGCTTCTTCCATGGAATTCTCTTTTGATAGATCTCCCTCACCACCAGCTTCAGCTGCATTCAATGGGATGTCCACGGCATATGGTAGCAATTGCTTCAACTCTGCTTCATCCTTGTCACTGTTTCCTGGGAATCTATTCTCAATAAAAATGACATCTCAAGCACGAGTAAGCCTACGAGGGTTGGCAGGATCCACAGAGCGGTAGCCTTTTCCTTCTGTACAGTATCCAACAAAAATCATTTCTTGAGCCTTGGCATTTAATTTTTTTCGTTTTTGCTTTGGTATGTGGACAAAAGCAGCACATCCAAACACCTTTAAATGGCTGAGATTCACCTTCATCCCTGTCCTCACTTCCTCTGGAGTCTTCTCAGGAACTTCCATTGTTGGTGATCGGTTTCTCAAGTATATGGCAGTACTTACAACCTCCGCCCAAAGACACCTACTCAATCCAGCATCTTTGAGGAGAGTACGAGCCATTTCCATGATAGACCAATTAGCCCTCTCAGCAACTCCATTTTGTTCTGGTGTATGTGGCGCAGTTCTTTGGTGTTTTATCCCACTCTTCACGGCAAATACCTCTGGAATTCAGCATTGCAGTACTCAGTTCCATTTTCTGTGCGCAGATGAACTATCCTCTCCCCAGTCTCATTCTCCTCTGCAGCCTTGAAGTGACAAAACTTGAGGAATGCTTCACTCTTCTCCTTCAAAAAGTACACCAAGCACTTTAGAGAATAGTCATCAATCAAGGTCATGAAGTTCCTTGCACCACCATAGGAATTGACTTGCATTGGTCCACACAAATCGGAATGCACAAGGTCCAGTTTCCTAATCCCTCGAGGTACCTTTCTCTTGAATGGAGCTTTAGACATTTTCCCCTTTATGCATGAAACACAAGGACTGTCTTTTCCACTGTCAATGAAATCTACCCCATGTGCCAGACCTTTTCTTAGGATTCATGCTCTTCCAATTGATGTGACCAAGCCTTTTATTCCACAATTCCTGTGAACCCACACTGCTAGCAAGGTTGGCCCCTTCCATCATGTCCACTGGCTTCACACTTTCTCTCTGCGGCTCTACCATACCCAACTGACTTCACATCCAAACTATAGAGGCCGCCGGCATCTGTCGCCAAAGCCACCACTTCACCTTGGATGCAAGCAGTTTTCCGAAGGATTAAACACTTGCCCTCAGAGAACACAACAGTAAACCCATTAGCCACCATTCTACTCACAGACAATAGGTTCGTTGTTTAGCCTGGGACGAAAATGACATCTGATATCTCTTTCATATCAGATCCAGAGCAAAGTTCCACCCTGACTGTTCCACTACCACCACTCTGCACCACCTCATTATTTGCAACTTTCACTTCCAATCCACTGGAATCCACCGAAAAATCATTCAGCCAGTCCTTTCTCGGAGACATATGTGCTGTTGCACCACTGTCCACGTACCACTCTCCAGGACTAATGCTTACAGACAACGCTGTCAGTAGGCAACCACCTTTCTTATCTCTCATCGTGCTCTGATCAGGCTGGGATGATTTCTTGGGACATTCCGAAGATATGTGCCCCGGTTGATGACATCTGAAGGACTTGAGCACAAATGGTTTCTTTTTCCTTCCTGTGTGGACGGAGTACAGCGCAGTTTCGTCTAACTCACAATTGGTAGACCCTTTCCTGCACCACTCTTGCAATAATTTACTCTTGACGAGTTCTGAGGTGATTTCGATACTCGAATTGTCCAGAGCCATTATCATGGGGCTATATTCGGTGGTTAGGTCACTCAATAATGTGGAAGCCAGCCAATCATCAGTCACTTTCGTATCAATGTCCGCTAGCTGCTGCGATAATGACATCACCTTAGCTATATATTCCTCCATATTCTTGAAATGTTTCAACCTACATTGCCACAGCGCCCTTTGCAGGCTAATCCTTCTGCCCCATCCCTTATCCTCGTAGGCTCGACACAGGTTTTCCCAAGCTTCTTTTGCTGTTTTCGCATTTATCACGTGAGCGTAGCAGCTTGGTCCCACCAAAAGACAAATCGCCGCCTTCTGGTCTTTCTTTGGGTTGATCATAGATACATCACCACCATCAGGCTCAATGCATTCCCATAACTCCTGGTGTTCCAGGTAATTATTGACTTGGAATTTCCGATCCTGGTAATCAGTCACACCAGTCAATTTCTTTATGATACCAGAAATCGCATTACCACCTGCACCTTTAAACATGCTGTCATCAGCCATATCACACTTCTTCTTAGACACTTCCAGCAGAAAAATATCAGGAACTAAGAAATAACAACATGCATGACACCATGAGGTTGGTTTAGCGATGTCTCCATCAATAAATCGCTCGTTACTAAAACGACACTATTATTTCAACAAATAACAACCCTCACGCACAATGAAATAATATACGTAGCACGTGGGCCCATAACCTGTTAAGATTTTGGTTGACTTATATAAAACAACACAAGTCGCGCTTTAGATGCAAATCCTTCATTGGAAAAACCGGAAGAAAGTTTTACAAGACAAAAGAGAAACACAATTCACAAACAAGTGAAACACACTATGCAGACAGGTTTAAATCTAGATTACTATTTCCAACAGTAACTTATCATCTGCAGTTACTCAGGGAAGTGATAGTACCAAAAGAATGAATAAATGTTGGGAATGTTTCACTTCATTTATTTGGTCGAAAAATCACTTTAAAGGGGTGCTAGGTCCAAGGATAAGGTTATTATGCAAGTAGAAATGATCCTATACTAGTGAAATCATTATTTAAAGTGTAATTTGAAGAATTTCCTGAAGTGTAGGTTAGGTTGAAGGTTCCTAAATGGCAGAATAATGTTTCATGATGGTGAGCTGATTACTCCTTTACCACTCAGGAAGTTATCTGCTTGCTATCGTATCTTTATTTGTATGAGCCAAACCTATGTTGAAAAGAGATCCCCAGCCCAAGAAGAAATACCATACTCAGTTGCTTATCGATTAACCCTGCTCTGTAGTCACAGAACACATACTTGTGCAGGCATCTGTGTGTCTACATAGACAGTGAGTCAAATCATCATTCATCTCATCAATGGATGTATGAGAAACTATTGTGTGCCTAAATAACTGTACTAGAGATGATGAATCATCATAAAAACAACTGTATACTTTGAACAAATATTTGGCCCACTTAATACCTTGATCTTAATTTGGGTCGAAAGAAAGAATGATGATGACATTATGAGGAACATGGAGTCCAAATTTGATGGATTGATGCTATTTAAAGAAAGGAAATACGTGGAAATCCTTTGCAAATAAGACAGCATTAGAATATTAAAGATCTTATATTCCAAAGAAGTGTGTATTGTCAGTCCATTAATCACTTCACCAGCAGTTTAGCAACCACTGTCACCCAATGCTGTGAGATATTTTTGATTTACTACTACGCGAGAGCACTCATCAGCATTAACATCACAGTAAGTCCAATTACTTCAAGAAAGTAAACCGATTGGCTCGGCATAACAGCTACCTGCTAGTGTTATAATGTGGAATGGAAGCTGTATGGAGGAAATAAGAAGTAGAATATCATAGGGATAGGCAGCCTTTGATAAAATCAACCAACCACTTTCAGCCAAAGAAATCAATATAGGCTTAAGGAAAAGAGTTGCCTAATGTTTTATTTGGAGTGTTGTGCTTTAAGGAGCCAAAACATGGACAATCAGGAGGAAAGAGGAGAAATATCTAGAGGGTTTTGAAATGTGGCTATGGAGAAGAATGGAAAGATAAAAATGGAGTGTTAAAGTGAGCAATGAGGAAGTGCTGGCTAGGATGAATGAGAAAAGGAATATTTTAAGATCAGTAAGAAAGAAGAAGGTGAACTGGATGGGACACGTCCTGAGGAACAATTGCCTGTTGAAAGGAATATTAGAAGGAAAGATTGAAGGAAAGAGTAGGAGAGGAAGATGAAGAAATAATATGCTTATGGATGTTATGAATGGATGGAGTTTCTAAGAGCTGAGGGAGGCAGTACAGGATAGACAAGCATGGAGGGAGCAGTTCAATTGAAACCTGTCTGAGGACAGATTCACTGTTGAAGAGAAGAAGAACAGCTACCTTCTGTTTGAATCAGCATAAATTGCAGGCTACAGTGTCAGAAACATAGCACGACTACTGTATCAGGAAAAGACACTTCCGCCTTCAATATTGATAACTTATATATCTAGTGAAATTAATATATAAAGTGTTACTTAAAGACCATTCAACAAGAATAACACTTGGAATTCCACCGAATGACATTAGGAACACTCTAATACAACAAGTACATCAAAGCCAGCAAATCACATACTTTCATGTAATCATGAGGGATTGAAAGATGAGGCAAGTACACTATTTCACTCTCATGATGCCTAAACAGATCAAGTGAATTAATAACAAGAGTACCTGATTATGGCAAAAGTGGCCTCTGCAGTGCAATGAGTAACAAAATATGGCCAGTGTGAGACATCAATTTTGAGTTCTACCATGAGTACACATATCTCTCAATAGGCCATGCAAAAATGAAATAGTATGATCGTTATTTTATGTCTCAAGCAAACATATTCATATTTGGTGCCACTAGGGGAGAAAGAAGTTCTTCACAGCACAAATTACCAATTAATTGTCATCACTGATGCTTCCATAAGTAAGTTTCAGCTTGGGGGACAGTTATTTCCTCATTTCATACCTTATGAATGGAGAGGGGAGCCCAGTAGCGTTCTTCCCCCTCCCCACTATCAACAGGAGAGAAGTAGAGCTTTTACTTTCTTGTAGTTTTCATCCCCTATGTTAGATGGAAGGGATCTAGGTCTACTGAGGGCAGCCCTTAGGAAACCCCTGTGGTATTTATAGTGCTGGTGGTTGCATTTTAAATGCAGATGGTATGCATCCTGTACTTCTTCATATTGTCTTACTTAATATATTTGCCAATAAGGTAGCCCATGTAAACTTCATCGGAGCATGTCCTAAGTAACTTGTGGTATATGTCTAAACTTCTTTACTATTCTTTTGATGATTGTTTCATAGTTTTTTATGATTGATATTGATAAATGATACCTGTCTAAGTTATCTTATTTGATTAAGATTTTATTCTACATTTAATGTTGGTATGTTTACTTTTTACCATGTCTATTCTCTTGATCGTGAGAAATGAAATTTTCACCCCAATAGTTTATGAGTCTTAATTATTGCTAATTATTATTGCTTAACTCAATTAATTATTGCTACACTCATCAAAGTGTCCCATATATGTATGTAAAAAAATATTTATTCTCTTAAAAATTCTTAGCAGTTAACATAAGTTTACATTCCTTACCTCAGAGCTTGTCTGAGAGTTACCATGCCTGTTATATTTTAACACTTAATATTCAATTCTTTCCTCTGATTTCAGAATATTATGACATTCAACAAGTGTTCTATAGCAGGAAGGTCTTATGGAGATATAGTAGATGAAAGGACAGGTGAAACAATAGAGATAAATGAGGTATGTTCATGATGGTCAGTAGTAATCATTTTTCTTATTTCATGGTTATATTCATTTTGCAGAGGCTCGTGTAATGGCATGATTTTGTATTTTCTGCATGTTTTTACATAATTCACTGAATGCTTGTGATGCCAAAATTTGCATGATGTAATTGATTGGAAAATTGCCTAAATCTTGTTATTTAAATCTTGACCTACCTACAAATCAGTGTATATCATTCTTTGTTGTTTGAATTGTATAAAAACTTTCTGAATAGGTTAATAATTTTAATTAAAAGTTGAAAACAATTATAAACTAAAGTAAGTCCACAAGAAAGGGAGGAGTAAAAATAACTATTTGATATTGAATGTGCATTGTGTTTGTGTTGTAATGTAGCATTAACGTGGCCTGTGTTTACCAAAGTAAACATTAAGTATGAGTGGTATTCACAAATTCATTTCAGATGCTAAGTTTATTCAATTTTTTACCTAGTGGCAATTTTCAGTAATTTTTTTTGCGTTCCTTCAAAATGCAAACTAAATGCCTTCATAACTTCTACTCTTCACCTGAGTGAATACCATCATAATACTTGAAAAAATGAACCTTTGTAGAATACATAAATGTATTGATTTTTAAGTAATTATGAGCTACCACACTGTAAATCTCTCGGCAAACGAACTTCTGGCAGTCATGTAGTTCACTCTAACAGGCATTTCCTGGCAGTGAAAGGTTTAATATTTTATTCCTAAAAGGTTTATTAATTTTTGGATATTGGTAATTTAATGCATATTATCAACTAAGTTCATGGATATGAATAATCCTTTGATCCTTGTCTTTTATTATCTGATGAAAATTATTCAGTCATAACATGATATCGTTTTGGAATTTAGCTATATGACAAGTGTACTTTTGATCATTTAGAGTTTTCTTAAATAGCTTTCTAAGTTCATTTTGTGATGGTGAATAATACCTATCTGAACAAAAATCCTGTGTGCCTTCATTTATTAATAAATTGGCATGTTTTTTTCTTTTGGGCTTTGCTTGCATGTTTTGTTTGCTTTGCAAAAGTTTTTCCATGTCTTAAAATTGGTGTCTCATAGACAAACTACTTACAGAATGATTTTAACCATGAGAGATGTGATGAGAAATCTAATGCCTTATTATTTTTAAATTCATGACTTGACCATGCAAATTTTGAATCAATACTTATCTAAGAGTAGATATTTTAGTCCTTGAGAACTGAATCTAAAATCTTATCATCAGCTAAAATTAATCTCACTGCTAGCAGAGTATCATAAATATATTTCGTGAATGCGCATTCACTCGAATTTGCCCATTATTATGTGATTTACTCATCCCACTCTGTGGCTAAACTTACAGATGAAATCTATTACACAATACAAAATATGTTACATTTAGGTAAGAGAAATTTGAAATGCCTTTGGAAATTCCTAGGCCCTCAGGTGGAAGAAAGAGTTCTCTCCCAAAATGTTCTCTTATCCCTTGTCTGCAACTAAGTAGGGAAAACTCAGCAGCTAGAAGCAGATGGAGAAAAGTAAGAGTACGAAAAATTTTGAAGCTACAGCTGATTATGGGATGTGTAACCTTCTGAGAACCAATGAAATGGTGTGTACCTTTTCACGAGAGCAAGTCCCTCTTATTGCTTGTTGACTAATGCAAATTGTATCCCCTACTCCTTGATCAATATTGGTGAGTCTCTAGACCTCATCTAACTCGACAGCCAGGTGTTATGGTGACGTTGACCACTAAGCCTTTATTCTCAGTGGTGAAGGTTGCACATCAAACTGACCGTATTTTTGAAATTGATTATACAGTAAAATCTCCATATAAAGAATTCACTGGGACCGGAAAAATGACGACTTCGTTGTACGGTGGTTTGTAGTAAGGAGGTTATGTGTGGGTTGCGTTGTCGCAGGAGCAGCCAAGAGTTTGTGTTGCTTTAGGAAGCGACTCACATTAATTTCGCAATCCAGTTTCGACGGACATAATAATCATAACTCTAATGTAGTATACCAATTACAATTACTCGCGGTAATTGATAGTGAAATCTAATCGGATAATCCATTCATGTTCCATTTCAAAGTAGATTTGGCTCCCGCTAGTATTAAGCAATAATTTACTTTTTTGATTAATTTTATTTGGAACAAATTTGTTATACTTTTATAGATTATAGTTATAGATTTCACTATCAATTACTCGCGGTAATTGATAGTGAAATCTAAGGATAATCCATTCATGTTCCATTTCAAAGTAGATTTGGCTCCCGCTAGTATTAAGCAAAAATTGACTTTTTGATTAATTTTATTTGGAACAAATTTGTTATAATTTAAAATCTTTTGGATGAAAATAATTATTTAGGCACCTGAGTGATTAACTTAGCGGCTATTTCGGGGTAATAACGGTACAAAAAAACAGGTAGTATCTGTGTATTGTGTTGCACGAGTGCCCTGGCGCAACCCTCACCAGCAAAGCTATTTGCCTCGACACTACTGGAAATTCGAAGCAATATTGCTATGCTCTCTCTTCACCTTTGGCATTCCTTGCTCTTTGCTGTGTCTGATGTACAGCATACTTGGCTTTTCCCACTTTTTTGAGCATAACATAGCACTGTACCGGTGTTTCACGGGCTACATCGCCGGCATTTCAACATTACATCTATGAGAAACCTTGAAAGCCACCTCATAGCTGTGTAGTGGTGGAAAGCCAAGTTACATCAGGTTGTATGGCTGAAAATCAACGCAATTCCATCGTGTTTGGATTTAAATCAATTGAAAACTTATAAGTATCATGATTATGATATATGTTTTCCATTGATGTTCTAGAAAAACATTATGTTATTGAAATTAGAAGTCCATGTGTTAGTCATAGCACTTGCCTCAGAAGACTCTTCGAGGTCTCAAAGCATGTTTCGTAACATAATACGAGCGGAGATAAAGAAACACTGACTCAGGCTGAATTTCAGACTTATCTCAATGGGAGGCGAGAAAGGCTTCTCAGGTTTCTGTAGGTTAGGGGGAAGGGCAAACATGCAGTGAACTGGAGGTAGTCATGATCAGTCAGGGGCCCAAATCGCTGAGCAGGCATCGCATTATCGCTGCAGAGTGCCTGAGAATTTTCGGGATATGGTCCACTAGTTTCCCAATTTCTCGAATAATAAGCAAGACATAAATACCAGAAGGGTGCGAATGATAAGAGAAGGGTTTATCCGTGGGTTTACATTTCTATCGCCAAAATAATCCATCTCATGGTTGAGTACTGCACCAGGGAAAATGGATGATTTTGGGTAAACGTATGCATTTATATTTCTGATATACAAAGTACCTAGAAATTCAAAATAGAATCCATGCTGTATCTTTACTCTCTTTCTCTTCGTTAGTGAAAACCTTAATTTTTTATCTGTCAGCGATCAATCATGTTAGGGTAAATGCCAACGGTCTGCAAACGCTTTTTTTTTTCGATATATCCTGCTCCCGTAACATTTTGAATGCAACTTAATTAATACCACACAACTCAAAGATAAGAGCTGAAGGAATGAGTTCAGGTTTTGCATCTGGGCCGTTCACTCGGATCATACTGAGACAATGCTCTCATTAATGGTGGGAAAAATCACCCGAACATTACGTCACTGTAGAGAGAATAGTCGAACATTATCTTGATGTTGGTTATAACACTAAGAACAATAATATGTACAAAGAAAAATGCTTTTTAAGAAATAAGTTGTTGAAAAGAGGTCACTTCCATGTTGGGGCCCACACATGGACTTCATTGTAGGGAGGTTTCGCTGCTATAGAGGTTTGTTTTGGGAGGTTTTTTTTGCATGCATTATGAATGGGAAGGGCCCGGGACAGGGTGCATGACTTCGTAATAGGGAGGTTTTTGTTAAATTTTGCTATATGGAGGTTTTACTGTAATACGAATTAAGGATATAAGTATCTCAAGACATTCTGTACCCTGCACTTCTTTGACGATAAAATTAGCTGGATAACTAAGAAATTGCTTAAAAAGTAAAAATAAATTTCACAAACTTTGAGGTTACCAAATCTAGCAACAATTATCATCTTTGTGGGGTTACCTGCAAGTGTGGAAATTCTGTGGAGAAAAAATTATTGGCCATAACCTGGACTTGAATCTGGATTGCATGATATCATGCATAGTGCTTAAGCCAGCTAATCAACCAAATCATCCTTCTCCCTTGTGGAATTCTGATGACTTTAATCGAACTTGGAGTTCAAGACTGCCAGATGCAAAATGTCACAGAAGCAGTCAAAGCATGTGCTTGTTACCACCATCCAAGAGGTTAAAGCCAAACTTAGGACTTTCTGGTGGGCATAGCCCATGGACATGGCAGTTTGAGTCCTGGTCAAGGCAAATGATTTTTCATCTGTAGAGTTTTCTCATGGAAATAGTGTTACATAATTGGTTTTGGAGCATATCTGAATGCACAATTATAAAACGAACCTACTTCACAAGACACTTACTACAGTCTTCTCTTCAATTCCTGTTTGGTAATCTCAATCAACCTCAATTCTCAAACATGATTTATGTCGCACACTGCTTCCACCAAAATTCCCTATTTTTTTGTGGGTATTACAATTACATATTACTGGTACAAAATATGTTGAATGTTACAAGTGCAATGTTCTTGGAATGTTCAATGACGTATTGTTATTTTTGACTGGAAAACATTCCACAAATGTCTGTGTACTGTATGAGTAAAGCTCCTAAGATTTTCTATCTGTACTATATAGATGGACAGCATCTGAGTGAATGTATTCAATAGATACCAATTCATCTTGCTATTAAGTGCTGACATTCTTTCTTATCACATCTCTCATCATCATCCCTCTTTGATATGATATCTGCATGTTATATCACAAGTTAATGTTTTAATAAAATTTAATCTAATTCACTGTGTGCACTGTTTCTTTTAGTCCTTGCAAATTTCCTGGAAAAAAAATGTTTTCACATGGAAACACTGCAAATGATTGTTAAAACGTATGTTGAGACTCATATATCCTGCATTGTCCCTCTTTGCCATGCATTTATTCCAATGATTGTAGGATCTGGTAATGCCTGATGATGAGCAACAGCTTGATAGCGGTAGGCTTGACACCGTGGGCTCTCAACTGGTGCTGGTTGAAAATGGGAACCGGAAAGAAGCGGTTGTCATCTACCCAAATCCCCACAGACTTTCCCACTCACCCGAGTCTCACACTCCTGATATACATTCCAACATCACACCAAGACGGAGGGCCCGTGGAAGTGCTGCTGGTTGGACGCCCTTCCACACTGTAGGGGTAGCAATCTTGCACTATTGCAAATTTTGATGAGCATTCCTTCTCCTTCCCCCTCTGTCCACAAGTGAAAAAAAAGAAACAACAGGGACGGTTGGATTGGATATTAAAATGTGACTAACTTTTTGGGTTGTTAATTTTTAGAGGCTTATATGATAACTAATTTTTTCAGTTAGATCAGCAAGTGAGGACAGTATTTAAATGGTTAGTTGCATGCATGTTTTCACAACATTTTAAAAACCTGCTGAATAATGTTAACGTTACTGTATTTCCCTGCACATGAGACACTTTCTTTCTTGATAATGGGCCTGCACATTATGGACCAAGGGTAAAGCTACTCTTCATTTCAAATTCTTCGGTGGCAACAATTTATGGGAAAAAATGAGATTTTGAACTTCCAAAAATAGCACCTGCATTTAAATTATTCATCATAGAATCCTAAATGAAGTTGAATGATGGAGAGTGATTTCTCCTTGAATAAACAACTTGGGGAAAAATATTGAAATGGTAACTTTCATGCAAGTTTTGTGGCATTTTCAAAGCCTGTTGAGTAATGCTAAAATTAAGATATTTTTTTAGCCCATGTGCCATTCCATTTCTTGAAAATGCATTCAGAAATCAGTATCTGATGAGCCGTGGGTGAAGTTGTTTTCTTTTACATTACATAGGAAGTGCCCATCTCTCTACTTTCAATGAATACCCTTTCTCTCTTCATTCACCAAGGTACCGATCTCTCTCCTTTTGCTGATGTTTTCATCTCTCTATCTTCATCGAGGTACTTATCTCTGTACTTTCACCATGGCTTACATTGTGGCAGTGATCTAAATGTGTGCTCTCCATCTCTCATTTGTCTCATTGATTCCACCATGGATAACTTTTATAGAGTTCCTATTTTTGGAAGTAGACAAATTTCATTAGTTTCCAGTAAATTGCTGTCATTTGCAGATGTTGATTATAATTTTTTTGTCTGGAATCATACATTAAAAATCACCCTGCATGTCATGGTCTGGGAAATATGATACTTGTATGTTAGGTTTTTAAAATTTTGGGCTGGTAGAATTCATGGGCATTAATTCTTGGGAAGTGGCTCAGGTTAACTCCTTTTTAATTTATTCATTCTGTCAATGTGGATTCTTTTAAAATAATGTCGCGAAATAAGGAAGGAAGTAAATGTTAAACAGTGGAAATTTAGTGCGGGGAAAATATTTTGGTAATAGTTGAAGGGAAAATTTTAACTGTTTTTCATTGAGAGATTGATACTTCTGTGCCAGGCAAATTTACGTGGATAATATTCAGCCTACATTCATCAATAATGCGTTTCACACTTAAGCACATTTCTGGGGGAAATTCTGTAAATTAATTTCAAAAATACTTCTTTGGCCAAGGATCCTACACAAACAAACAATTGGTCTGAGCTTTTTCTCAGTCAAAATGCCACGACAGATCAAAGCTGCAAGTGGTGGTTGTTCAAGCAGTCATCAACAATACTGGAATCATAAAAACATGTTTGAGATGTTACTTAGAAATTTGGCATGAATTTTTGGCTCAGAGTATTAATCAACTGACTATTTGGGCAATGTTGTAACAGAGTATATGTATTTCTATCACGTTAAATATGAGGTTATACTCTGTTGTATCTCTCTAAAGGAGCTAATTGTTATTTCTATGTGGGTTTAGATGAAGCTAAATGTAGTAATCAGTGTTATATTTTTGCTCTGTAATATGTACATGGGTACTTTGAATGAAACGTGTAAGAAAGTTTAAAAAAAATATTTTTTAAGAAATTTATTTTTAATGTTGATTGATGTTATAATAATTTATGTTGATGAGGCAAAAATCGTGTGCACTTTATAAATATGCTCAATGGTGAAATCCTTGATGGATGAATCATGAAGGATAAGGACAGAATAAGATCAAAAACAATATTTACCCGTTCTACTTCAAACTTGCGTGGCATCATTATCTGCTTTTGGAAATAACAGTAGCACCCCAATTGCCAAGAAATAACATGTGATTCGGAAGCTAAATTAAATAATTGAAATGAAATATCCTTGGCCAAAATTGAATGTCTTAGTCTGGTGGGCTTAATTTACAATGTAACTTTTAGGAATATTCTCCTCAAAAAGAGGGATTCATGATGTCATGTGCCATTAGTAAATTTACAGAATTGCCCCTCTGATCAGTAATACTTGTGCTATATCAACTTACACATTCAGGAAATTGAAACATTGTTGCGAAGTAATTGCTATCTACATATATGTTTATAAACAGGGGGACACTTGGCATTCTAAAATTTTTGCTGGATGTGTATTTGTGGCATTGTCTCTCTCTTTGTTATTGATGTAATGTTGATATCTGGGAGTTATTTGTTCAGAAATAATGCCAAGTTTTCGTACTTCATTAACCTTGTCTATGCTTTTTGTTGGTCTCGTTGGTGTGTAAAAAGAATGCACATTTTTTCATGTTTCATGTTGATTCTTTTTGTGGAAATAATATTTACTTTGATGCATAACATTTGAGATAGGGGAAAAATCAATGAAATGTTGCCCTTTTGTAGTATTTCATCATGAAATTTCAAGTGAAATGAATATATTACATTTTTTCTCTTAATTTTTAGTGTGATAATGTAAGCATAGTGAAAAACATATTTTCATGAAATTTTCATCTAGAGAATCATAAGTTTTCTTTTCATGCAGGAAATAAACAAACTATGTGTATCTTAATTTGGCGTATTGCAAATTTATCCACATATTGATAACATTTTCAAAAATTTCTTGTCTCATACAACAAACTATTTGAAAAGTTTCAGGAAATTGTATAATAATTATCTCCTACTACTGGAGTTATGAGTGCACCATTAGTACCTATTCAATTTTCAATATTCAATCAAAATTATGGAAATACATGCATTATGGAATAAAATATAAATTTGTTACTGCATACTAAGTATATCACTTCAAAGTGACAGATTGCAGTCTGGTGCCATTACTTTTGTAGCTATGCAGTTATTTACTCCTAAATTATATCGCCTCTAAAATTTAATTATTCTTGTCCTATGGTTTAAAATGGTGTTCATTTTTTTGAGAAATTATGCTCATTAAATGATGCTATAACTTGTATGCGGCTAATCGCATGTGGCATCAAACCGAGTTCCTGACATAATATAAAATACACATGCAATCCTTAGAAGTAACTTTGCTAACTTTTTCCTTGAATGAGAGCTATACTTTGTAGAATTATGTATTTTCACTTTTGAAAGATCTATATTGTTTTTAGTGCTAGTGGTTTGCATGACAAATAGAATTTTTTCGCACCAATGGCACAGTGGAAAAAATAGTAATTATCAACTTTGCATGCCAGTAAAGTGATTCACTCTTTGTATAATGCACAACAAATTTTCATTTGTACTATAGCATATCTTTGACATCATGATATTAATAACCCTTGATTACTGTGTATTTATTGCCTTTATTTTAAGCAGTTAGCTTATGTAATTATGAGCCTACTTGTAATATGTGTGGATTTTCTTTTTCAGCAAACTACTCCTCTTGATTTCTCTTCCAATCCAAACTATGAGCCTGAGTTTAAATTCTACGATTCAACCCTTTTGGATGCGGTCCAAAACAATCAAGAGGAGGTGCATAGTTTTTTTAAACTTCTTGCCCTCTGCCACACTGTCATGCCGGAGGATAAAAATGGTAATTTATCTTATACGGCTCTAAATTTATGGCCAATCTCATGTCTTTTCATTATATGGTTATGATAGCTTGGAAAAAATTCTCCTTATCCTTGACTTGACATATATTTTCTGGATAGTTATGGTGACTGTGAAACCTGGGTATGTATGAGTGGCATATCAGTTCCTTCTTTTCCCTCTGAATGGCATGGTTGATGGAGTGTTCTCAGGAGTAAACTCTACTTTCTCAGGCGAGATATCGTACAACAGCATAATGAGTAATGAAGCTCAAAAGATTTCCTACTGTCTACTAATTTTTATTTCACCTCTTTCACCTCAGTCGAAACACGTGTAGCAAGAGGTGAAATAAAAATTAGTAGACAGTACGAAATCTTTTGAGCTTCATTGTTCTCAGGAGGCTGATGGAGTGTTCTGCAACTCTCAGCCTTGTGGGTCGACATAGCCAAAGGTGCCGATGATGTTCTTTTACTCTTGTTTTGATGCTTCTCCCTGTTTCATCAATATAGACCCTTCCACACTTGCAGGGTTTATGGTGGACACCAAGTACCTGTGTGCCAATTGGCATGCAGGTACTTGGCCCTGGCGTGCACAAATCAGTTCCTGAGTTTTTGGTAATAAGTGGACAGTCTATACACATATTATGTTTTTGTAGTATCCTGAAAATTTTATTGGATATTGTTGAAATATATGGCAAGAAAGCCTTGCTACTGGTCTTTGTTCTCTTCCATCTTCTCATCCCTGTTTTAGTTGAAGGCCCTTTTCAGGATAGGGAGATTTCGGGATGCCCATACCCATTCTGTGAAAATTTCATGTTTAGATGTCTTTACTCTTGTGGTAGGCTCTATTGGTCTGAAATGGCATTGGATCTGTGAATCCAAGGTGAATGAACTGTAAATCCTTGGGTGGTGACCCCTTTGATGAGATAAAGGTTGGTGTGTGTGGACTGTCTGTAAATCTTATGGCCAGGACTTCAGTCTTTCTTCCTTTAGGTATCAAGGGAGGATAAATGATCGTCTCTCTCTGTTTTCATGGTGAACTGTATATTGGGATGGCAGTTGTTCATATGATCCAGGATAGGCTGCAGTGTGTCCATTCCATGGGTTCAGTTGACAAATTGTCATCCACTTGTATAAAAAAAGGACTTTGGGTGTTGCCGAGCTCAATCGAGGGTGTGCTCTTCTAATTTCTCCATTAAGAAGGTCTGTCTATTTGCTCATAGAATCTTCCATTAAACAAGAGGATCAAAGTAAAGACATGGTAAAAAAGCTTTCCTGTGTCTGGATCAAATTTCTTCCTCAGGAGTGCAAAATGGTGTCCAAAAGTGGTTCTTTGGTGAAAAGTTCCCCCTTAAGGCCGACCGTGATATCCATTGGCTCGAGGCAAATTTCTTGCAGAATTTTTACAAATTCAGGAGAGTTTTTTACATGGTGAACTCAGAGCTCCTCATGTGGAGGTAGAATATCCATTTAGTATCAGGCAACGTTGCAGGTCAACAAGCCAAGAAGCAATTGGCACTAACATTTGGTTATAGTGGTACCCTGTCTTTGTGAATCTCTGATTGCCCATACAGGCAGTCCCCGAGTTACGTAAGAGATGCGTTCCAACAGACTCTGCGTAAGTCGAAATTTACGTAAATTGAAAATTCTGCGTCAGTGCTCCAGAGATTTCGACCGATGCGGAAAAATGCGCGGTAAATTCTCGGCGGAGAAATGCGCAGTAACTTCTCGGCAAAGTTTCATTCAATTCACTGCGACATTCATTAACTCTTACATGTATTCTTAATTTATTATAGAATCAATAAACATTAATGTCGCCTGAAAGTTGCATCTCATGAATTGCTAATCAAAATGCATAATATCAATCCTCGAATTGACCGATCGCTTGGATTCAGGAAAGTACGGTATCTTAATGCTACATAGCTAAACTGAATACTAATATTGATTCATTATGTTATTCTACGATCGCAGGAGCCATATAATGCATAATTTACTAACCTTTTATAATTATATCATCTGCCTTTTATATGTTGCGTTGATTGATGGATCTGGTGGTTTCATTGTCACAGTTCATACTCGTAGAGGGGTGTCGAGGATTATGAGCAAATTACATTTTAAAAAATGCCCGTCAATCACTGAATTGTCCATATCAATGCTTACATTCACACGCACACACACTCAATCTTTCAAGCATGCAGACACATTTTCATTCTCTCACTGCGATGTCGAAGGCTGCACGGTGACGTCACCTTTGGCGTCAGCTGCTGATGAGGTTGATGTGGAGTCAACTTTCGTGAAGAAGCTGTGCAGAGATGTTTGTATGGATGCTTTCCTTTTTTCACGATATATATCTTTGTAGCAAGGCATGGCATCTTGAAGTGCCCTACTGACCTTCGCGAGCCTATTGATGTTAGAATCCATTTGTTCAAGTTTTTCCACTGCTGAATTAATATGCTCGAAAACCTCAGACAATCCTTTAGCCGTAAAGCATTCTGGTTGTCCACACACATCATTTTCAGATCCCCCATCATCATCTTCACCCCCTACTTCTGCCCTATGTGCGCCCAACTTGATCAGATCTTCGTTTGTCCATTCCTTGTGCGAATCCAACAGCTCCTCTACGTCTTCCGCCTCCACTTCAAGGTCGAGAACATGCGCAAGATCAACAACTCATTCAATGACTTCGTCTACTTCATTCGCCATAAATCCCTCGAAATGCACGAGACCGGGGCAAAGTTTTTTCCAAACACCATATTTTTGCTTGTTACCTCTTCCCCGGATGATGCTATGTTTTTTATTGCATGAATCACATTGTAGCCTTTCCAAAACTCCCTAAGTGTCATTCCATCATCCCCATCTGTAGTGGCAATGGCATCAGCAAATGTCTTCCGTAAGTGATAAGCCTTGAAGGATGCTATGACTCCCTGATCCATTGGTTGTAGAAGGGACATTGTATTTTGGGGCAGAAAAATCACCTTTAGAAATTCATTTAAATCGTCTAAGTGTGGAGGATGGCCGGGTGCATTATCAAGTATGAGCAGGATATTAAATGGAATTTTTTTCTTAAGGCAGTACTCCTTCACCTCGGGTAGAAAATGGTTGCAATACCAGTCCTCAAATGAGGCAGATGTAACCCAAGCTTTTGGGTTTGATTTCCAGATGACTGGAAGAGAGGATTTATCAACATTTTTTAATGCTCGCGGCTTTTCCAAGTGATAAATTAGAAGAGGTCTCAATTTGCAATCTCCAATCGGGTTACCTCCAAGCAAGAGTGTCAGGCAATCTTTTGCTGCCTTAAAGCCAGGTGCGGATTTTTCTTCTTTCGAAATAAATGTATGGTGAGGCATTCTTTTCCAAAAAGGTCCCGTTTCGTCGAAATTGAACACATGTTCTGGTAAATAGCCACCCTCCTCAATTATTTTTTCAAGGACTTTTGGAAAATTTTCTGCTGCCTCTATATCACCCCTGGCTGCCTCACCACATAATTTTACATTATGCAAATTCCAACGATTTTTAAATCGATTGAACCACCCATTACTTTCGACAAAACTTCCAACCGCCTCTCCTGTCTGATTCTTTAACAATTCATAGAGACTTATGGCCTTACGTTGAATCGTCATAAGACTAAGCGGTGTACCTCTTCGATGCTACTCCTCCATCCACACCATCACTAATTTTTCCATTTCAGCCAGAAGACAATTGCGTTGCTTGGTAATGATGGTGGATTTCATACAAGCAGAACCTTTTACATGTTCTTTTATTTGTTCCTTGTCTTTCACAATTGTGAAACAGGATGTAGGTAGATGTTCGTGGTTAGAGGAAATACGAGTTAATTTCTTGGCAATAAGTCATACTCCGTTGCACAACTGACTGCCGCCTTACCATGGGCCAATTTCCATCTCGTGGGTACTAACCAAGTCTTTTCCGCAATAAAGAATTCTGTTAGAACTTCATTTTCTTTTAAAGCCATGTACGGGCATGACCAAACTTAAGGGTACAATTTTAAAATAGACGAAAGTCGGAGTTAAGGTTTCAGGTCTGTATGATGCGTAGCAAGCTATACGATATGTACTGGAGTGAGCGCAACCACTTTTATTGCTAGGACTGTAAATTGTCGTGTTGATTGGTGACTTGGGTAGAAGATATAAGATTTTTAAGCGATTTTGCTACAAAAATTAATGAACATTAATGAAATTTCATTATACGAATGATAAAAATGGGCCAATTTGTTTTGTATCACATTAGAAACTCGATGACCATTTGATATTTTCTCTGTCAGTAGGTTTACGAGCAAACATTTTACTTTTTCGTGGTCGTGTTCAAATTAACGGAATCTCTTCATATAAGGTTACCACTTACGTAAGTACGGATTTACGTAAGCCGAGGCATACGTAACTCGGGGACTGCCAGTACATCCATGTTGGAGCTGGTTCTTGTCACAAGTGGTTGTGTGAAATCTCCTTGGGGATGCTGGATTTCTAAAACAGATTGTTCGTCCTTTTCGTGATGGCATTCATGGATTCATGAGTCAGGGTCCGGTAGCCTGAATTGGCAAGGAAGTCAAGAATTTTCCACTGATATTCTTTGGTCTTCATAACAACTGTTGCATTTCCCTTATCTGAGGGCATAATTGTGATGTTTTTATTTCTGGTGAGGTTTTGGAGGGCAGCCTGTTTTCTTTTCAATCCTTTAGAGGTTGTTAGAGTAAAATATCATTTCACCTAGAAATCAATGAATCTGGTTGAATTTCAAAGAAATATATCTCACCCTTAAAAATATAGCAAATATCAGCAGGACCACTTCTTGAGACTATTGATGAAAATATGTTCCCTTTTACTTAGGAAATGGTGCATGTATGCGCTACAGATAGATCTTATTTTTAAAAATGAGGAGTTTCTAACATCTAGATCTTTTTAAAAAATTAACAGTATGTACCTAGTTTTTGTGTTTTCTCAACTATCTTTGGAAATAAATTCTATAGTTACTGCAGTATTTTTTTCAGGATTGTGAATAATATTCCATAGAGGAGTTTAAAATGTACCGCATGAAGAAAATGAGTCAAGTTATGACTTATATAGATATTTTTATTTAGCTTTTTAGAATTTCAGTTTTATAATAGTATTATTGTACCATTATAAATGCTATATTCAATTCATTTTTCCCATAGCTTATGAAATTAAAAAGTATAATTTGAATAGGATCTCCATTATGATTAGGGAACACACTCGTTCAAACTACCTTAAGGGCCCCAGGTACTTTGCTTCTTATGTCCTTCACTGCATCATTGGAATGTTTTCTATTCACCTGTTCTATCTCCCCCAAATATATCCTTATATAGTATTCCTCAGTGCTGGTGCAAAGTTGAGTCCTTTTGCTAGAACTGAGCTAGTGTGTTCTTGTCTATGTATGCGCCTCTCAGGTTTATCTCCACCCTGCTTTGGTCCCTGAGATAAGTCTGTGTCTGAGGGCTGTTTAGCCATCCAAATTTCTTCTTCTACCTCTCCGTGTCCTCTGTTATGAGTAGTAATTCTGGCTGAGGTAATTCTAGCAAAAAATTCCCAATCCAGGGGTTTCAGCAAACTTCCTGATGATGCAGCAGAGTAAATAAGAAGATATTATTTTTTTAGTTAGCCTCTAGCTATCGCAGCAATTTGATAAATAAAAAAAATTAACATGTAAGATCCTGACCGACTGAGAATGTTTTTTTTCATTATCAAAGATTGATAAGCTCCTTCTGTTCACCCACCTTTCATCATCTTTCTTATTTTAGAACTAATAAATTTCCTTTATGAATTTGAGGTTGATACTTGATTTTATTTATTTATCAAAGCTAAATAATTATATTTAACTTTGAGGGAAAACATAGAGTGACTTTTAGGTTCATGAATTTACAAGAAAATGTAAACATGGATTTGTATATACTTACATATGTATAAATATTGATAAAGAAAAGGAAATGTAATTTTAAACTTTGTGAAAGCAAAGTTTGTATTTATGAAAATATTCTAACGTGGTGGGTGAATTTTTTGAAGAAATTGCCATGAGAAAAATTCGGCCTGGACCGGGAATCAAACCACGAACCTGTGAATAATTTTAGGCTTTCCCGGTAAATGCTATGGAGGTAGATTTCTCGGGTTTCCATCTGGGTCAAAGGAGTTATCTCCGACATGTTTCGGCAGCTTAGCGGAGTAAGCCTGGATAGCGTTGTGGCCTGCACATTGGTCTGGCAAACCAAAGGTCCTTGGTTTGATTCCCGGTCCAGGCCGAATTAGTATTAATGATTCAGTATCTTAGTTATGATTGTAAAAAGATATTTTTTTTCTGGTTTTGGTTGTTATAAATTTTGGAATTGAATAATCACTACTAAGCTTCTGCTAAAATATTTCTTATTCTATAATTTTTCAGGAAAGCTGGAGTATCAAGCTCAGTCACCAGATGAAGCAGCATTGGTTTCAGCCGCCAGAAATTTTGGTTTTGTATTTAAAGAAAGAAGTCCCAACAGTATTACAATTGATGTAAGTATGAAGTTAGCCAATGTTTCAAATGTTTTATTAGAGATTAGGGGTTTGGTTGATTTTGTGGTTACACAACTGACACATCCTTACGGCCCCGGTTTGTATCCTGAAAGTGGCTCTGCTTTAGTGTTACCCTGATACCTACTTACGTGCTTTTTGAGGAGTACTTTGAATACATTCCTCCATCTGTCAGATGAGAAATGAAACTTAGCAATCTTACCAGCCTATCCTTGATGGCTCTTTATGTACTGCAGGAGTGGTTACTTCTTGATTTAACTTATTTTTTAGATTTGACTTTGCAGTGATAATTTTCTTAATTATTATTGACAATTCCTTGCATTTGTTTCAGGTCCAAGGACAGCCTGAAGTATATGAGCTTCTATGTATTTTAGATTTTAATAATGTCCGAAAAAGAATGTCCGTTATTTTAAGAAAAGGCCGACAGCTTAGGTTATATTGTAAAGGAGCAGATAATGTTATTTATGAACGATTAAAAAGTGGTAGTGAAGAAATTAAAGGAAAAACACAGGAGCATTTAAATGTGGGTATTCATTTGGATTTTATACATTTCTATGAAAGTGAATGAAAATTATATTTATTTCTTTGGTTTTACTAAAAAAACAATCTCTATGTTCATTCTTCACAGAAATTTGCAGGCGAAGGGCTTAGAACTTTATGTTTAGCTATTCGAGACCTTGATGAGGAGTTTTTTAATGATTGGAAGCATAGGCATCAAGAAGCAGCTGTATCTATGGACAACAGAGATGAGAAACTTGATGCAATATATGAGGAAATTGAGAAGGATATGACCTTATTAGGTAAGTTTTTGGCTTATAATAATAATAACATTTTTATTGGTTTCTAATAGACAAGTTTTTCACAAGTATGGAACTTCTTATGTCATTATGTTTGAATTTCCTTCATAAGCTGATATCTATAGTAGAATGTTATATATTTATTTTCTTCAAGTTTGAGAAACACAATTCTCAGGCACATCATTGATTCAGTAGGGTTGCTTCAGTTGAAGCAGTCTGTCATTTGCTGCCCTTCCTTTACAAATACATAATAACAGGGTGTCCAGCACTCTGGAAAACTGGGAAGACCAGGAAATCTCGGGGAATTTAATTTTCACTGGAAATATCAGGGAAATCTTAGGGAAATATTGAATTGACTCAGGAATTTTCTGTGATGTCAATATATAAAACAGCAATGGAAGCCTTTTTGTGCCTTTTTCGGCAAGTTGCCAAGTCAAACTTCCCTTGCATTGTCGCATTTTGCATTCCTGTAATCACAGAAAGTAGGTACGATGTTTTCTATATAGGTATATTGTGTTCTTATTGGTCATAGTCGGTAAATCAGTGGCGTAAAGAACCGGCCTTTATTGGCAAGTTGCAAAGTCAAATTTCCCTTGCATTGTCACAGTTAGCAAAATAGGGGAAAAAAGTCAATTCCTTCAGTTTTTTAAGTTGTTGATCATTTTATATCAATGCTATTCATAGCAAAGTCTGGCTGTAATATAACTTGTTCCTGAGCACCAGCATGACAATGTTTAAATCTAAGAAAGGGTGGTGATGTTATTTTCTCTTAAACTATTTTAAAGTTTTGTGTTTTTTTCCTACAAATAGGGAAGTTTATTCCTTAATCACCCAAAAAGCATACTGAACATTCTCTTATGATTAACGAGAAAAATCAATATTTCCTCTGGAAAAATAAAAATTATGTCTGGAAAACCTGGAAGTCTCAGGGAATTTTGAAATGCCCAGCTGCTGGACACCCTGAATAAGCATCAAACATCTTTAGACATTTTCTGAAAACTAAGTTTAAGAAAAATAAATTAATTCTCAAATTAAAATACAACATAGCAAATGAACTACCTTGCTTTTTTTGTATCAAAATCGTTTATTATACAATCAGAGTCTGTTTCTTTTGTCAGTTGGCATTCTATAGGTAATTGAAAGAGATCTTAATAATTTTTGGAAATCAATTTGAATATTTCAAAGTGCTGCATTTTGTAAATCAAATTCTTGCTTATGGTAGGCACTAATATCATTTTTTAAATAGTGAGCTTTTGCAGACTCTTGTGCAGGCTTCTTCAAGCTTGTATCGCTTGGTATAATAATGGCAGTGGTGATGTTATATAATATCATGTGTCTACTGGAAGCTTGAATTTGAAGTGCAAAACTAATAAAATTTTCTTACTCTAAGGATGGTTGGTAGTTTTACTATTTTTACGTGTAAGTAGGTGTTTAAAAGTTTGATTTTATTTCAAAACTGTATCCCTAAAAGAGTACTGCCCCATCTACCCTCCCCTATCTAAGCCACTGATCAGGTTCAGCAACATTCTCTCATCAGTAAATGTACAGGTTTTTGCTTGTTTCAGTCAGTGCTCTATGTTGACAGTGGTGCAGGAATCATTCCCTCAAGCCTCCCTCAATGTATTTTGACTTTATGTGAGATTAGTTACAGGTACATTCCAGAAGCCATTTCTATGAACAGGGTGAAGATGGCCTCTGGAGTGGAGCCAAAACTGTTGCCACCTAGAGTTAGCAAATTTGATGGAAACCCAGAGAAAACAATTCCCTCGTTTTATCTATTCCACAAAATCCTCAGAAATGAACAAGGTGGTTGATCTAAACAGTTGGTACCACAACTAATATATCATATCATTGATATTCTTACTCAGCTATGTCAACAGCTTTATTATGAATGGTCATTTATTCAGTCACTTCAATAGAAGCTTTGATATCTACACTTTATATATGAAAGGCCCAAGATCTGTCATCTTGATCAATGATTGAGCTTTGAATGTGGTGGCGTGGTGCCGATGATGCCAGGTTGCCAATTTTCTTTGTAATTGAGGTGGACATCTTACACAATGGTGCATGGTACTAGCAAATCCATGCCTTTATTGTCTAAATAAGAGAATGGTTGATCAAATGTCATCATAGAGCACAGAAGTATTTAGCCAGTATAAATATTAATTGGCTTTTTAAGGTTGACCTAGCTCTCGTGCTTCTAGTGGAAAGAGCAGCTGCTATTTGTAACGTAATGAGATATGATAACGATACTATCTTGTCATATTTTTGCATGCATTTTTTATGGATTTAATCCTTTCTATTTTTATATTCTTATTCGGTAACAAATACTTTTATGGTTTTTTAGGAGCGACAGCAATAGAAGATAAACTTCAAGATGGCGTCCCACAGACTATAGCAAATTTATCCTTAGCAGGAATCAAAATATGGGTCTTGACTGGTGATAAACAAGGTAAATACATTTTCTCTTATCCTAATTGTAATTTACAAAACATTACAATTCGTATATAATCCTTAATGCCTTATTCTTAATGGAATAGTGAATGTGCTATTCACCAGAATCCTGACTCCAGTGGCTATTTCCAAGATTATGGTGACTTGTTTTACCCAGATTATTGAATTCATTAACGTTTCAGAGACTGCAATCAACATTGGTTATTCATGTCAACTGCTGACTGATGAGATGGTGGACATATTCACGGTGGATACCCACACGCATGAGGAAGTGGAAAATCAGTTGAATCAACTGCGAGATGCGATACACCGGGCGGCTGCTCCTTCCTCGGCCAACTCACAACCAGTGGACCCTCAGCACAATCAGATGACTGGTGGTTCTCTACAACTGAACCCTCCTCATCAAACCCCTCCGTCACCCCACCCTAATTACGATGTCAACGTTGTGACTTTCAGGTGGGATGACCCCAGGTACAGCAGAAGCATCGTTTAACCTCTCACCTTATCCCTTCTATTACCCATGTTGAGAGAAATAAAATAAACCTTTCTAAAGCCAATCTCACAAACCCTACCCTCAAAACTGGGCAAGAGTCAAATCTCACCCATTTCGAAAGGCTGTTTTTTTCTTTGTGTGCTGATCAGCCTGGACTAAATTTATGCTATGTCATGGTTTCTGTGTGCACTTTTGCAGTAAATGTCTTTGTTCCTTGGCGCAAGTTTCTTTGAGTTTTTCTCCAATACTAAAATAGCCTTTTATAAATACTACATTGAGTGAGATGGGTTTCACACTATTTCCTATGTACAGTTGGATGCAAGTACAATTTTAAGATCAGTTCTAATTTTATTAAAAGCTTCATTGAAGCTACCAATCAAAATAAAGTAAGGAGGCCCAGCACTAACCTCAGTAAGGAATTGAAATAATGGCTTATTCATATTTATTTTATGAAGAATGTAGCTGTGAATGACATCAGCTATTTCCAGCTGTGGTTCAAATATTGCTTATATCTCTGTTTGAATGGCCTAGTTCTCTGTGTTTGCATTCAGCAGCAATATTTTGTGGTTCTATTTGCTACAGCAGCATTTTATATGTGGAACCTGGAAGCAACCATCTGTCTTTTTGTGTTCTGTTTTTGGGGTAACAAATGCCATTTAGAAGATAGCTAAAATTCATCCCAGATATTCCTGAATCATGGGAGTACTCTATGAGAATCTCTAGGACTTGTGTGTGTTTTAATGTCTCTAAGAAAAGCTCAGAGACCTTGTGTCATGGAATTTGACCTTCATTCAATAAATGTTTGTTGACCTTTTGGTGTCACTGTCCTTTATTACATGTTGCTTTTTCTGTGAAGATGATGTAACTTGCTGGTTACCTATATACCGGGTTGGTCAAGCAAACGTTTTATTTTTTCAAATTCGTGCTGTGTTTTTGATGTGTGTCCCAAGAGTGTTGATTTTTCTCTTGCCATCCTTTCACTTGAAATGCTTCTGCTGATGCTATTACTCTCTAGTTACCTATCTTTAGTTAGCAAGTTAGTTTGTATGTAGTCTTCATTCTTGTTTGTGACACTTGAGGTATTGTGCTGTGAATATAATGAGAGGAGATACTTTCATTGACCATAGCTGCCAATGACTGTAATGGCAATGTGCTTGGAAATGCAATATTCTTTTCAGAAAAATACCCCCCAGGGAATTCTTTAGGATTAAAAATGGAGTTACACTATCTGGTGACTCACTGATAGGTAGTTGTCTTTTTCTGGGTGTCACATATCAAGGGACTGTGGATGATGGTCTTCGTCTGAATTTGTATTCCTTGCCAAAGGCATCTAAATATTTTAGTTGCAGACAAAAATTAACAATACTGTCCCTTTGTTGACAGTGTTAAGTTGAAACGAGTAGGAACTCATACTCGATACATTTTTGAGATTTATGTTGCATGTTTGGCATCCTCTCATCATATTTTTATTTTTTTATATGTTGTCTTTTTTTAATCTTATCAATGGCTTTGGCTGAAATTTATTGGAATGCGTAAAATTCTTGTAGGCAGGGAGGAGAAATATTTCCTCATCTGAGCTAAAATGAGTTTTCATTGGAAGGCAGATAAACCAAGAATGTAAATTTTATTCATAATATAATTAACCAGAATTGGCAGTATAGTATATGAGAGGGAAGCTGTTATAATCTATACATGAATAATCCAGTTCAGTTAAAGGTTGAGGAAAAAGAATAAGGATTGTTAGACATTGAGACAAAATGGCTAGATAGGGATATGATCTTCATGCTATTTAACTCATTACCTGAACAAAATTAGATATCAGTGGAAATTGACAGATATAGGAGTAAATTTTGATGGGAAAGTGATTAATATTTGATTTTAAACCTCAATGCTAAGAAATATTGAAACTGGGGATTCTGGATTTGAAGTTGCCAAATGATGAACAATGTCAACTGTTTTTGCTCTAAAGCGGGAATACTGTGAAAGTTGGATTCCTCTTCTTCTTCATGTTTTTCCTAACCTGATTCACTTTTTGTTGGGTATTGACATTTTCTTAATGGCTACTCAATTTGTGCTGTTGTGAAATAGTCTGACAATGTATGACTGTTCTGTGTGACCAATATTTGGTCTAAGATGTGTTTTGGCTTTTTGGATGTGATTGGAAGGAGAGCTAATTCCATCAGGAAACTTGTAAATTGAAAGATCTTGGGTCTTACTGGTGAAAACTTAAGGTGTGCAGCATTCATGGCTTTCTCTTTAGGTAATGGTGTTGATCAGCACTGATATTTCTCGGTTATTATATCAGGGTTGCAAAAGACCCAAAAAACCTGGAAAAGTCATGAAAAATGAGAAATTGGTCTGGAGATAAACTTTTCTTAGTCAAAATATGATCGTTTTCATTGAGTGAAAAGCACAATTTTAGGCACTTTGTGTTAGGATGTGGACTTGGTGATTATTGCCATAGTAATATTTATTTATGGACTAATGTACTGTTACAAATATACATTTATACATATATCATTTACATAGATGAGAGTGAAATATGTTAAATATAATGAAATAAAGAAAAAAATGAGAAGAGTCGCATTGGGCATAATGTACACCCCTCTCTCATAATACATAAACTCTCACAATACAGGGTTTAAAACCCAGGTTGCACATTTAGCATCACACACTTTTTGAAACAATAACAGGAGTAATGAGAAATGTGTTTCTGATTCTCTTTCTTAAAGATGGATGTTTAATACCTTGCCTGCATGAGGCATTGGATGATGGCTCTAAAATAAACTTTCTGGTCCTTCGATTTATATTCATGTTGAGGAAGATGGAATATGTTTTTCTCCTCTGACTAAGCACAAGCTCTAGTCTCAGCCAAGACATATTAATAATATACCATCTGAAAGGAAGCCGATCTCCCCATGGTAATGGTGGCGGTGGTCTTTTTGTTAAAAACTGTATTCCCTTAGTGTTCATGCGTTAATGTATTTTGCTCCTACTCTTGCACCTGCTATAACATAGTCTCTAAAGAATTGATTTCATCCTTCAAAAGGAAAACCTGGAAAATTCCTTGAATTCCATAATCTCTGGTCTGTAGCAACCCTGATATGTAGAAGTATTAATCCTGATGCAGGTAATTCCGGGTTTTGCTGCATTGCGTTATCTTGTTGATGATGTTTTGTGGCCAATGCTGGCCACATATTTTTCAGTTCAGATTCAGATCAGGTCCACTGTTCAAATCAGTCATTCGGGCTTGATCTGAAGATGTGGCTAGTATTTGCCACAAAACATCATCAACAAGATCACGCAATGCAGCAAAACCAGGAAGCAATGAAAATACCTGCATTACAGTGCTGTGAAAGCTTCAAGCAGAAATATTAACCCTGATGTTGATGATAGACTGCAACCATCAATGCTAATCAACGCATCACGATGTGGAAAACTCAGAACACCTCATTCTTGCAATTTTTGACTGCCCAAAATGGTTGGCTTTCCAACCCTTGCACCTGCATTCATCCTTAACTGCAATTGCTATTATGTAAGGAGAAATCTGCGGTTTTCGAGGACAAGAGGAATTAGGATGTGATTAATTGGGATAAGAAAGAGTTTAACCAGTATGTAGGGTTGCCATAAGATCGAGGTGAAAATTAAGGTCATCACAGTATCTTAATTTCAAAGAAAGTCACGAGTATGTTTTTGGTGTTTACAATTTGCCTATCCAAAAACAAAATAAAATAAAGTAAGATAACTTGTTACTCATTGCAATACAGTATGTTGAGTGCAATAATTTGAATGAGATAATGTCCTTGATGCCTCCCTCTCACTCAGCAAAAAATGGTAAAGACCCCATAGTGGGAATCCACATTCATCACATACATAAATACACATAAATAATCACACATGGAACTACCTGACTCATAACCCAGTCCCTCTAACACCACCTGTCAATGCCTTCCAACCCTTCCATTTCCCCCTTCTTCCCTTCCATTCATAACTCTCTGTTATCCACCCACTCCTAAATAACGTACATGTCACAATAATGGATGACTAACTTTGCCCTAGAAGATGATGCAGAAAAAATGCAACAATTTTTTTGCCTGCAGAAATAAGTATCAGTGGATAGATAGAGTGCCTTCTCTATCACTTGGATCTATGAGAATGATTTGTTTACCATTCATAATCCAACTTTTTCAGGGTGTCTGGCAACCCTATATGGCCAACAAAACATAAAAATTTACAGCATTTTGATTCAGCTGACTCTGGGTAATACATATGTAGTAGCTAAGTGTAGCAGAAGTTTTTGATTTGGGTAATTATTTTTTAAGCATCTGTAACAATTTCCTGCAATGTAGTCATGTCACTGTGAGATACTCGAATGAGATGTTGCAAGACGATATCTTTTATGCTGCGATGTAAACTGGAGATGAGGACACTAATTTGCATAAACCTCTGCTGAAATGCACGTTGAAATAAGATGGCTCAGTGGCTTACTCACTTGATCAGCTATTGGGTGGTCTGGCTAAAATCATGGTGAGGGCTAATAAAATTATCATGGTGGATTTCATCCCTTTTGTGTACGTTTTCATTCCAGTTACTCTTAAGGAAAGAAGTATGTAGGCCATAACTAATTATCATTTCGGTCTCATGGTTTGCAAATGTAAAATGAGGGACCTTGATGAATACCACTTTTGTACTTAGTTCTATAAATGCTCTTCGAATGCCAAAATGTCCTCGTGGTCATTCTTAGTGAAAATGACAAGTTGAGAAATCTGAATTGACCCCTGAAAATCTCTTTAACCCTTTGACGATAAAGCCTCGCCAAAGAAAACACTTCACCTGTTACTTGTACAGATGGGTAAATTACTGTAATTTTCATTTGAGGTAAATTATTGTGGTAAGTTATGGTAATTTTTTTAAATTACTGTAATTTTCTGCAGTTAATAGCTATTAGACAATTTAATAGGGAAGCCAATAGCAATAGGAAGGAGTTAAAGGCATTTAAACCATTGTTATTGCTATGTTAATGCATTTGGAATAGAGAAAATTTAAAAACAAACATGGCAGCCCACACACAATTCTGCGTTCTTTTTTGGTATGAGAAATTTTCATTCAAACCATTGAAAATGATATCCCCACATTCCTTACTTTTGTAAAAATATTCCAAAAATGAGTTGGATGTGCCTTTATTAATAATTAAGATTTTATTAAATGTATGTAGACTTGACATAGATAATGTGTTTGTAATATATTGGAATGAAAAATATCTGAGACGGAAGTGAATATTACCAAAAATTATGGTAATTTTTACTGTGGTATATCACATAAAATACCACGGTCATTTTTGAAAATTACCTTGGTAATTTTTAGCACGGCCCATCTCTAGTTACTTGTAGTGTGAGCATATTCTCTACTCATCTGTATCGAGTTCTCTCGTGATGACAATTCAAAGTGGTATGCTCTTCGTATGTGTGGGTATAAAAGCCTGTGGGATGCAGATCCCTTTCCTCAACTACAGGGTTGCCGCATGAGTGTTCAGACAACTGATTGAATATTCAGAGGTTTTCAAAGTACATAGCAATTTATGGTATACTCCAAAAATTTTTACTCTGAAATTAATTAGTACTTGTATTTTTGTAGAGTTTACTAATATTTAATGAAATTCTAGCATTAGTATTAATTGGTTGTGCATATTTTTGCCATTAATGAAGTGTAGGAGTTCAATCTGAGGACTCTATCATTATTAAAGCAAGAATTACATTTAAAAACTGCAAATGCTCAGCAAAATACCAGGAATCCATCTCAAAGTTTAAATGTTTGGAGTTTTCAACAAACATAGGTTTAAAAAAACAAATGCAGATACAGTAAGTTGACTGTGGGTTTATATTTGAGGGGCGTAGCTAATGAGCCTGAGGACTGAATTCAGTCACTGACGAAGGGGCCTGAATTTTCATTAAGGTGGGTCTCAAGGGGTAGCTGCATACCTGGAATTATTGTTTTGTGGTAGTTACTTCACTTGATCCCACATTGGCTACATCAGGCACTCTACCTTTTGTCTAGGAAAATTCTTCTCGGCTATAGCAGACATTTGTTCTTTTGTGTTGGCTAATCCTCATCAACTATTACTCACATTCGGTGTGAAAAGGTCAAGTGATGGAGCAAGTGTATCAATATTATCATGACGCCTCACTACATGTCTAGGTCTGACAGATGCAGTGAAATAAGAGAGATACATTGTCGAACCGATTGGTACAAAAACTCATTCTTTCTATGCACAATAAGCGACCAGAATAAAAATTAAGCTCCACTAAATACATTCCCATTATACACGTCACCACTTCACCTCCCAAAACCTTATCCGTTACATCTTCTCATGGCTGGTGTCCTAATACCCCCTGCCACACGCCCATGCGGCGGCTTGCAGGGTAGTATGTAGATGTAGATTATTTTATTTTTACTTTCTGTATATCTGGCATCAGGACTCTCTAAAGTTGGCTGGACATCATTTTACAGTGCACCATGACAGTCAACTGGGTCCGTACTTCAGATGATCATAGGAGCCTCACAGATTGTTTCCTGTCAATGTGGCTAATCATCTCAAAATATTTAGTAGTTGATGAGGAAATTCCTAACCAATTTGAAAATAGTGGACTTTAATAAATCCTTGTAATACTGCTGGATACCCGGAGATCATTAAGGTGTAAAACACCATGTTCAGGTCCAACCTCTAGCATAAGTACAGTGGTTGTAAGAATAGATTGGTTTTAGGTCTTACTTCACTTTCCGAATATTTCTGAAAAGAACCTTGCCATTTCAGTTTGCTCTTGCCTGTGTCATTAAAATTATAGAATGCTTGTTATCATCCATTGTAAATGTTACTATATATACTGAAGGAAGGTTTTTATGGCCTCCAATTACTAATGGCATTCATATTTTTATCAACTTTGGTGGAAACCATATGGTATTTTTAAGTCACATAAGAATGATTTTTTCTCTTTAAATGCATTCTGGCTTGTGACCATAGCTTTCCCTGAAGAATTACAATTGCCCTATGAAATCTATGCTAGATCAGTTCCCCTGTAATTTGTAGTAGCACCAAGAAGGACTGGTAGCTCCTTTTCAATTTGTCTATTTGGGGATATAAGCACTTAAATGCACATGGTCAGGACACAGAATTCGTATGCATGTATTTCATTCATTGTTATGAAGTCTTTCTTGCTAGTCAGCACTAAAATGGCCAAGAAAACTGTGCAAAAAGGTCCTTGTTACCTATTTGGTGCACAAATGTTGATTTGAGTTAATGGAGATGGTTTTCTGCACTGAAATTATGTAGTTATCTTTAAGATCATTCATAGGTGCCTACATACTTACCAAATATTAAAATCTTTTTTATAGAATTTATATTTGGCATGCACATATGGGTTACTCTGGACTCATGTTCCAGTTTTGGATTTTTTCCACTTCTCTTTAACAAAATCATGTGATACTTTACAGGGATGTATATCTAAAACAGGTCCCACATGAGGTACGAGTGGTTTAATGCTCCATATTTTATCCTAATCAAATAGTTTCTTTTGTATTTTGAACCAATATTTGCTCTTGTATGAGCATATGACTTAAGCATTATCATTACTAATTCTTATTAATTTATTTTTTTACATCTTTGTGTTACCATACATGGTGTTTGTCCATATGATCTCTTCATTTAACTTAAATCTATAAGCATACATAACCATCATGTATCTTTGTTTTAGTTTTGCTGTGGGCATTGAATTAATGTACTCATCATGTCAAGTTTTCATAACATAGTTCTTTCTATCAAGTACCTATTCTCCCATACTTAAAATAATATTAAGCATCTGTTACTCAGTAGTACAATTCAATACAGTCTTCTGGGATAAGGATAAAGAAATCAAGCCGGAACAGTTAAAGTATCACTTGGTCCTTATACATTTCATTGCTTATCCCTAGTAGTGTACTCCATTACCTTTTTGAACTATGTGTGTTGCATTATTAGTGGTGATTACTGGTTGTTATGTGTTTCTCCTAAGATCTGCTCTTTCCCTTTGGATCAGCAGTTCCCAACCATTTTTGTTGTTCCTACATTCCCCTTGGCAGTTCATTTCTTAGGATTCTAACACCTGTACAAAGTGTTATGTGTAGTTGATGTATTTCCCAACCTATGACACCCCCCCTTTTTTTGGATTTGCATTTTGAAATCAATCTGCATTTGATGGGCTGAGAGTAAAACTGTTTTCATATGTCTTATTTTGCATTACCATCAATTGGAAGGTGCCTCTCTCTCTTTTATCTCCATATCCTGCATTGTGGCAGCAATTTTAATGTGCTCCTTCCATCTTTCATCAGTCCCTGGTGTCTGATTCTTAACTTTAAACTGAAAGCAGCACCACAAAAGAAGATTATCAAAACAAATGATAAGCCCTTAATGTTTGATCAGCTGAATTTGGAAGAGAAGTGTTGCAGAAAATTTGGAATGAAAGAAAGAACTTATAACTCCATGGCATATAATAATGTAACAGTTACATCACATTCAGTGTGATTGGTGGTTTGCAATTATCCTTTTCTCTTTTTACATAAAACAATTCTCTGTGATATATTCTTTCTGTGCATGATATTTCTCTACAAACTAATTAGAAGAATGTGTCAAAACAGGGAAATACTCCTACCAGAGTCCTGCAACTCAGGCCCGACATCGATTTCCGAGGGAGCCCGACTGTCCGACGAGTGATAGGCCCAATGGGGCCTGACCCTATGGAAGGATTGTCCGACACGGCCCGGCCCGACTAGGCCCGACACCATGAGTAGGGAAGGGCTCCGGCCCGATTCACTCGCATGCCAGCCATCGGGCCTGGGAAAGCGGGGAGTGTCCGACTGCCACGATCAGGGCTTATCTTAGGGAATCTTCGACGACTATTCCTCCACATACTAGCATTGCAATGGCATTAACAAGTTAGCAAGTCACCGCTAGAAAGGGCGAGGGGGAATCTTCGGTTTAGGACGTTTATTTCCTAGAGTCTAGTCCTCGTGGATCTACCTGGTCGAGGTGGTGGAATGCCATGACCAATGGCGTGGTACTTGCCTGCATATTCCATTTGGGTACTTGTATTCAGTGTTATTCATCTTGAATAAAAAGGAGTCATAATCTTATAGAGCCATATCGAAGAACAAAATGGACAAATGATTTGTTTGTTCTCGGCGGGAATGATAGAAAAATGTCGCGGGTTAAAATAAATTCTTCCAAATTTCTCTCCGGTTCATATGCCTGGGTAGGGCGTCTCATGCTCAAGGGGAGGGCATTGAGGGAGTCGGGCCTTGGTTGAGAGAGTCGGGCCGAGTCGGGTCTACCCGTTCACCCAATCGATTAAAATTGGGCCCCAGTCCGATCGGGCTCATCCATAATTGGGTCGGGCTCCCTTAAAAATCGGGCCTGGGTTGCAGGTCTCTGACTCCTACCAATGAACCTGCATAACTGTAACTACCTATTACTTGAGCATTGCCTGAAGAAAATAAACAAGCTCAGATACAAGATGTAGATGAAGGGTGATTAACAGGCTGCTATCAAGATTTTAGAGTATAGAAGTGAGATGGATGATAGAGTTAGCTCATCTCTCTGATTAACCCTCTTAGTGCCACCAAAATTTGGTGGTACTAGCAAAAAGTGCCAGAGTGAATTTGAGAGTTTTGTAACACCTTATCTAAAAAACAATATGAAGTTACTATTTTAGATATGTATGTAAGGTTTTTTATTTTACTAAAAATGAATTAATTGTTGTTTATAATATTCTGATACATTGCATATAGGATAAATGTAATTATTACAACAAAATTAGCTTGAACAATAATTTGTGTTCAAGCCGATATATCGGCTCGTGGGACTTTTCGCCTGTTGAGCAAAAGCCGATATATCTGCCTGTGGCACTAAGAGGGTTAATACCGCTGAAAAAGGCTTGTGTGTGTCAGACTTCAATTCAAGTACATATTCTAGCAATATGAAAACTAAAAATGAATGATGGACTTATTGAGGAAAAAATGGCTATTCTCACTCAACTAGGGGTGTACCCTTAATTGAAATCCACTCTCACTTAAACTACCTTGACATTGTCTAAATTAGAACCTTAACTTGGAAGGGTTATGAAAAGTTCCATTAAAATTGCTGATGTGTACCAGTAATATAACAAATAACTTTCATAGAGTTGCTTTTTCGAAGTTAACTATTCCATTTCCTTCAAATTGTTGGCATTATTGTATGTGGATTATTAGTTTTTTCTCCTAATTAGTACTCACATGAATAATCACTGTGCCCCTTATGGGTCAGTGTGTCTTACAGGCTAGGTAATGCATTTGATACCCATGTCATATCTCTGCCAGTATTTGATGTATTTGCATATGCAGATCATTGTCCCATGCATGCATCTTTAAGGAGATACTTGTTGGGTGGCTACCACTTTTGAGATGGAGAACCATATTTCTGCATCATTACTTTATGGACTGATTGATGCCCTTTGCTCCAACAATGCTCCATTTGAGAGGCTTCCAAGAACTACTTTCTACAATGTCTGTGACTTCATCATCCCTTGAGTAAATATAATTACATGAAGAAGTGTGTGTCATTAAGTTGTGAATTCACACATACTGAAATAAAAATTGCATACAGCCTCTCTTTACTGAAATGTGAATCCAAATCCTGTGCCATTTTCAAATTCACATAATCTCATGAATTTGAAAATGATTAACCAAGAGAGGAAAAATAAAAAGCCACACATTAAAAAAAGTTTTTAATCAATGCGAAGTGGTAAATTTGAATCCATTGGAGCACTTGTTTAAAAAGAATATTTATGATGATCTAATATTTATTTAGAATAAATAAAAAATAAATATTTACATGGTCAGCACATAAGAGGAACAAATTTGGGGATGAATATTTCTGCAAACTCTTCTTTGAAACAAATTTTCCTGAGGTTGAAGTGAGTTTAGAAAATGGTGGTCTATGGTATGGTTAACATTCAAAAGATTTGAGTGATGAAGAAAGTGTTAAGACTCAAATGTCATATCTTGAATTTTTTTCAAGGTTCACAGGGTACAGGGAGTCAAATGTCCCATCCCTAATTTAAACAAAATACAAAGGCAAGTGAAAGAATAGAACAAGAAAAATGGCCCTAATTCTGTTTTCCTCCTTAAAGTAAAGTGGGTAATTCTCAGTAAAATGATGTTCAAAAAGGTAGTGTTATGTTTCTTCACTGCACCTTGTCCCTGGTTAATGTGTAATTAGAGTCCTATCAAATCTTTGTGGTTGCACCTTTTCTCTCCTATCATAGCTGTCTAGGCATTTGGGAATAGTTTCTAAAGGATTTCCTTTCTCCCAATTCTTAAGCTCCCTTCTTATCCACTCATTTGAGGTAGAGGCTTGGAATACGATAAGCACTTCTACTGTAGTATTAGGCACTGCAACCAAAATTATACCAGTTGGTAGTGCAGTAATTGAGTCAGAGACAAGGGTAGTTTTTTAGCTGTTTAATATGGGTTATGTTCTTATTAACTTGCATTTTTATCCCTTTTTTCCTATAGTGAGAGTGATTTCAATCATGGATCCAGCATAGATGACTCTGATTGTAATGGAGGCTTTGCGTTGGTGATAAATGGACATTCACTTGTCCATGCCTTGCATCCACAATTGGAACAGCTCTTTCTGGATGTTGCCAGTCAATGTGAGTAGCATAATAATTTGGGGTGATGATGTTTTCATTAATAAATGAAAGAGTGTTATTGATAGATGAAAAAGGGAATTTTTTCTGAGTCAAGATTTTTTCCATGGTGGTGTGATATTTTTGCCCCTTTCTATCTTCCTGAATTAAATGAAAAATGGCATAAAGCGTATGAATGCCTTTGATGATATCACAAAGAGTGGGATGTACAGTTTACATATTCAATTTTGCAAATAATGCCTGTATTAATTTTTTCCATTTTATATGCTGTGTTTAGAGTTTGATATGTAACGAATGAGCATTGCTCCACTTTCTTGTAGGGCAAAGCCAATTTTAAACAGATTGCAGTTGAGATTGGAAGCCAAATCGTGTTTTCTTATTGGATTGGAACTGAGAACCTGAATGTAGAAAAGTGAAACTTTTCATTTATACTGTTAATCATAGATATATTCAAAGATTTTTCTAAGGAGCTATCTTTCAAATAGGGAACTTGTATCTTAAAAAAAAACTATTGTTATTTGAAGTGGGAATACTTAAATAGGTATACTAGACATGAGTGCTATCTTAATACAATGTTGCATTACTGAAATATGTTATCAGGAAAATTAGGTGTGCTTTGCAGTGTAGAAACACTGTATCATTGGGAACCGTGGACATGTTGTCAGGATAAAGTTTTGCTAACTGCAACATATTTCCTTGTGAAATCCACCGTTTTTGTAACTTGATGAAATAATCATTTACATTTACTTTGCTGAAGGCAATGAAATACTAGTATGGATTGATGTTTCACTAATACATGTCCAGTGGAGAAACAATACCATGTGGTGATGTCAAGCCACTGAGATGCAATTTTGGATCGTGTACCATTTTTATAATTTTTGTTAATTTTTTCTATGCAATAATTATTTTTTGTGGTTGACACTTGCATTGAGCTCTTGACAAAATGTTGTGATTTGTTCTCTTCATAATTATGGGAAATAAATTTCATGCATATTAGAACTAATTCTATTCTGTCAAATAGGTACTGCATGTGAGCTCCTCATGTTGAGTAACCTAAGAAGAGTTTACATGCTCCCCAGTAGAGGCTAGAGATTCTTGAGAAGTTGTTTCCAAAACTGTGTCACTGTTTCCTCGTCTAGCAATAGTAGTTCTGATCAATCTCTAATAAGGCACCCATTCTAATTGGACAAGGTTGCCTTAGGCTCAGAATTAGTGAGATTGTCCTGGATTTTGGCATGTAAGAAAACTATACCAAGTGAATTTTCATAAACCTGCAAACCTTAATGCCCTGATTTAATAATGTGGCATAGGCTGAAATTCGATTTCGGTAATTGTGGTCGGGAGCCACCGGAAACATGGACGCTTACATTCTAGGCGAAGGTTATTTGAGAAAAAGGACACATGAAAAAGAATTTTTTTAACACTACTTAAGAATGAGAGGTACATTTTATGCATGTTCCCAATTGACCTGCAGCAGTTTTGTGGAGATTCCCAAATTCTCAGAGAGTGAAGTGATCTGTGTAGCTAAGAGATTGGCATCAATATCAAGGGCTTCAAAGGACTTGAATTTCTCACACTTGAGAATATTCTTGGAGCATGATTGCAAAAATATTACTTTCCCCTCCAGTCTCAAAATACTTATCTTGCAAAAGTTTGTGGTAAACAGGTACCTACATGTTTAAAATTGACTTTAACCTCAAGGACTGTGATGTAATGCAAATGTATAAGCAATATGCAGGAGTGAACTGATAACCTTTATTTTTAAGTTATAGATTCCTAATATTTTGTTTCAATACCCTTGTTGAAAATTGCATAACTATGGTAGGGCTGAGAACTGTTTTCACAAAAGTTTAAAAACTTTTAATTGATGAAAACACATCTGGTAAGAAAATAATTATATTTTCAGTTATTTTATGTCAACGCAGATTTTTAGAGAAGCAAGTTGCTAAACCTTGCTTTAGGTTCAATGCTTCCCCATTCTTATTAGGCACTAAATTCTCTCAGCTGGCTACCCATTTCATGTAACAGATCCTGGTAATGGAACTAAAAATATTTTGGCTACTCCTTAAAGGTGCATATTTTTACAATGCTTTCAGTAATTTAGAGGATAAAAAATATTCAACCTTGAAACATGCAGATTGAAAAAGATTATTAGATTCTGTTGCTCCATTATGAACTACCAAATATCAAACTGCTTTCATATTTGGAATTTAGGTACTACCTGCTCTACCTTAATAATATGTGACTTAATATGTTTGGTACATGCATTGTGTCAATACCTCATTTCTTTAAAGCTTTTATGATATTAGTGGTGGACGAGGATGCCTGGGTAGCTATATGTACTTTGAGTGCGATTTTTTTCTGGTCATAATTGAGATAAATATCAATTTTATTTGAAAATTTTGACTGATGTAATAAGCTTGGAGTAAATATTATGGTGATGTTAATGATGAAAAAACTTTGTTTTATATGAAAGATGTTCACTTTCCTCAGAGTTTTTGTTTTAGATGACTGAATTTGTCTGTGACAACAGGTTTAACTTTAACTCTGAGCTGTACATGGAAATATTGCTATCTTTGGGCTATATTTAAGTCATGTGTTCTTTTGCAGAGGAGAAAGTTTGTCTCATGGAAATGTAAACATGTTATTGTAAACATATAATTTACTATCAGTAAGACTCTTAGTCAATCATTCTCGATTTCTTTTCTAAGTCTGCTTTTCGATTTTCCAAAGTCAAACTATGTGAAATGGGTGATAAGTAAATTAAAGTTTGTTTTTTAGCCATATTACCGAAAAAGGGGGGCTCCAGCTGCATTTCTGGTGCCCACCTCAAGGCCTGCTGTATTTATCCTTCAGAGACTGCTTGTGGCTTTACAGGTTGAATTTTTGTTTACAGAAACCTTAACACTCATACAATCTTCTAAGGCTTATTATATAGGTCCTCACTGTTGAGATTTTAAGTT